>RCUC01154422.1:0-47625 GCA_003697995.1 Taxidea taxus jeffersonii
AATAATATAAATATAAATATAAAATATAAATATATACTAAATTTATAATATAAATAAATATGTATATGATGTTATATTTTCATTTTCATTTAGGTCAATTTTTAAATTTCCTTTGAGACTTCTTCTGTGACCTATGAATTAGTTAGAAGTGTGTTGTTTAATTTCCAAGTATTTGGCAATTTTCCAGTTTTATTTCTGTTATTGATTTTGATTCTATTATGGTCAGATAACACACTTTGTATGATTTAACTTTTTAAAATTTTGTTGAGGTCTGTTTTGTGGCCCACGATATGGTCTATCTTGGTGTATGTTCCGGGGATACTTGAAAAGAATGTGGATCCTGCTATTATTGGGCAGAGTATTCCATAAATGTCAATGAGATTCTGTTGACTGATGGTGGTGTTGAATTCTGTATCCTATTGATTTTTTGTCTGGTTGTTCTATCAGTTGTCAAAAGAGGAATGTTGACATCACTAACTATAATTATAGATTATAAAAATAATAGATATTTGATATTTTTTTCTTTCAGTTATTGCTTCACATATCTGCAGCTCTTTTGTTTGTACATACATATTTAATAATTGATCTTTTTGGTGGATTGTCCTTTTTATAATTATATAATGCCTCTCTCTTTCTGGTCATTATCTTTGCTCCCAGCTATACTTTATCTGAGAATAATATAGCCCCACTTGCCTTCTTCTTCTTCTTTTTTTTAAAGATTTCATTTATTTATTTGACAGACAGAGATCACAAGCAGGCAGAGAGAGAGGAGAAAGCAGGCCTCTGGCCGAGCAGGGTGCCTGATGAGGGGCTCGATCCCAGGACCTGGGATCATAACCCGAGCTGAAGGCAGAGGCTTTAACCCACTGAGCCACCCAGGCGCACCCCCCCCCACTTGCCTTCTTTTCATCAATTCTTGAGTGATATGTTTTTTTTTTCTTATCATTTCCTTCCAGCTACAATTGTCATTATATTTGAAATAAGTTGCTTGTAGACAGAATATAGTTGGGTCATGTTTTTAAGTCCACTCTGTCAACTCTGCCTTTTAATTGGTGTATTTAGACCATTTACATTTAATGCAATTACTGATATATCAGTGCTTAAGTCTGTCATTTTGTTTTTTCCTTTTCTGTTTGGTCTGGGGTGTTTTGTTTGTTTGTTTCTCCCTTCCTTTTCCCTGCCTTCCTGTGGGCTACTTCAACATTTTGATTAATCTATAGTATTTTTTTAAAGATTTTATTTATTCATTTGAGAGAGAGCAAGAGAGCACCACCCGGGGGGAGAGGCAGAGGGAGAAGAAGCATCCTGCGTGCTGAGCAGGGAGCCAGACACAGGGCTCATGACCTGAGCCAAAGGCAGAGGCTTAATTGACTGAGCCATCCAGGCACCCCTAATCTATAGTGTTTTTGAGAGTGTCTCTTTGTGCAGCATTTTTTAGTGGTCACTTTAGGTAATACACTAAACATATCTAATTTTTAAGTCTACTAGTATTGCCATTTTCCCAGTTAGAGTGAACTGTAGAAACCTTATCTTCATCTCTTTACTTCTCTCATTTATAATAAAATTGTCTTAAATATTTCCTTTACATGATTTATAATCATGCCAGACAGTGTTAATAAGTTTTGCTTTAACTATCAAACATAACTTAGAAAACTCAAGAACAGAAGAAAATAGGTATTTACTCATCTTCTTATTTTTCTGTTTTTCTTTCTTCCCTCCTGGTTTTTCAAAGTGCTTTCTTTTTACCATTTCCCTCTGTTTAGAGAACTGCTGGCCATTCTTTTAGGATACACCTCCTGACAACAAATTCTTAGTTTTTTTTTTCATCTGAGAAAGGCTTGATTACCACTTCATGCATGAAGAATTTTTCTTGTTGGATATAAAATTCTGTCTTGACAGTTATTTTCTTTCATTTCTTTCCTTTCTTGAAAATGTGCCATTTATTTCTGGTCCTTAGTTCCTGATGATAAATCTACTGTCATTCAAATTGTTTTTCCTCTATAGGTAAGGTCATTTTTCTTTCTCTGCTTTCAAGATTTTTCTGCCTTTGGTTTTCAGAAGTCTGACTACGATGTGTCTCGGTATGAATTTGTTTCGGTTTATCCTGTTTGGAGTTTGTTCATCTTCTTGAATTTATAGGTTTACTCATTCTGCTAAATTTGGAACATTTTCAGCCATTACTTCTTCAAGTATTTTTTCAGTCCTGCCCTCATTTTCTGCTGTTTCTGGGACTCCAATGACATGAATGATGAATATTAGATCTTTGGTATAGTTCTGCAGTTCCCTGAGGCTTCATTCATTCTTCTTCTTTCCTTCTTTAATTCTATTTTCTTTATGTTGTTCAGATTAGGTCATCTCTATTTTTCTATCCTTGAATCCATTGATTCTTCCCTCTGTTCTCTCCATTCTGTTCTTTTTAAAAAATTTTTTTTGAAGATTTTGTTTATTTATTTGGTAGAGATTACAAGTAGTCAGAGAGGCAGGCAGGGAGAGAGGAGGAAGCAGGCTCCCCACTGAGCGGAGAGCCTGATGTGGGGCTCGATCCCAGGACCCTGAGACCATGACCTGAGCCAAAAGCAAAGGTTTCAACCCACTGAGCCACCCAGGCACCCCTCTCCATTCTGTTCTTGAGTTTACCTACTGTGATTTTAAAATTTGGTTATTGAATTTTTCTGTTCTAAACTTCTCTTTTGGTTTTTAAAAATATTTTCTTCCTTCTTCTCCTTCCTCCCCCTTCTTCTTTTCCTTTTTCGTACCCCTCCCCTTCTACTTCTTCTTCTTTTTCCTCTTCTTCTTCTTTTTGTTCTCCTCCCAGCCTCCTCCTCCCTTTTCTTCTTTTTCTCCTTCTCCTCCTCCTCTCTCTTCTTTTTTTTTTTTTTTTCCTGAAGCTTTCTTAATATGCCTCCACTCAGTAGAGGTGCAAGTCTCAGCTCCCTACTCAACCTTCTACTATTATACCACTCTGTTTTGGGGTGGGGATTATGTGTCTTGTTAAAGCCTGGTAAGGGTGGAAATATAGACTATTTACTTGGCTTTTGCTGGTGTGTATATATGTGTGTGTTCCTTAGGTTGTGGGGGGAATGGTACCACAGTGTTTTTGTGGGTTTTTTCCCCCCAATGATGTTTGCTGAAGTAGAGCAGTCATTGTCTAAAAGTTTTCTGTCTGGATAGACCTCCTGGGTCTTTGGCTGAGAGAGTAGTCTTTGGCTGGGGCTTTTGTGGTCTGTGACTATTGGTGTTGCCAGGTAGCTGGCTTCTTCACTAATAAGTCTGGAATATATGAGGCAAAAAGAAAACTCAGGGAACTCAATGTCATGTCATTCCTTGGTTTCCAAGGTCCCTAGATGGTTTGCCTTTTTCTCTCTACCTTTCAGAGTCTTATGTTTAGGGCATTTATTTACCAACTCTTTCTCCAGTTGTGTCCTCTATTGTGAAGGTTACCTTTGAGGCGTTAACCACCCTGCAGGGATGTGGAATGGTGCATAAGAAGCATCGACTATATTACCATGCAGTGAGTATGAAATCTAGGTGCACTGACAACTAGTTCTATAATCTTTGCCCTGCAGCATATTTTGTCCTATGGCATACCCCTGACCATTATGCCTAGGTTGCTCCTAACCTGATTCAAACTCTGCTAGACTTTTAGTCAGTCAAACTTCCTCCAGTATTGACTCCCATGAGATACAGACTGCTTTCTGATGGGGGTTGGGGGGTAGGAAGGGCTGGATTCCATTCTCAGATACCATCTGTAGCATGTTGAATAGTGGCCCCAAATGCAATATGTCCAAGTCCTAACTCCCAGAATCTAGGAAGGTGGCCTTATTTGGAAGAAAAGTCTTTGCAGATGCAATTAAGGACACAAAAACGAGATCATCTTAGATTTGGGGGGGGCTCTCAAATCCAATGACTAATGTCTTCATGAAAGAAAGGAGAGAGAGATTTGAGACACATGAACACAGGAAAGACCACCTAAAAATGAAATTGGAGACTGGAGTTGTATTGCTAGAAGTCAAGAACTTCTGGAACTTCTATGAAGCTGAATGAAGCAAGGAAGGACTCTCCCCTGGAGCCTTCAGAGGGAGGGTGGCCCTACCAACACCTTGATTTCAGACCTCTGGTCACCAGATTTTGAGAGTATAAGTTTCTGTTGTTTTAAGCCAGGTAGTTTGTAGTAATTTGTTACAGCAACCTCAGGAAACCATAGTTCTAGCACAGATGGACATTTCTGCTGTGAGAGGACCAAGCTCTGCAAAGAAGGAGCATCTGCCCCATTGCTCTGTTACCTCTGGTTGCTGGAAACTGGCTATTCCACAGTGTGTTGGCTTCATGGATCTCAACCCTGATATGGCTGAACTTGGCCACGCCTGCAGTGTTGGTACCTGCTCAATATGGCCTTGACCTGCATGGTGCCTACACTCAGGCTAGTCCTGGAGTGCTTGCATGCCCCCACCCTGTCCTGGTAGAAAACACAAGTTACAGCTTCTTGTCTGGTACCCCTTGGATCTTTCCTATGAGGGCCCTTTGGGGTAACATGGATCAGTTAGTCAGCCTGTGTTACCTAGAAACAATAGACACCAACTTAAGCTAATTTAAACAAAAAAGGAATTTATTACAAGGATATAGAAAAAGCTGAATAATCCAGGCTGGTAGCAGGCTCCCACTGCAGAGGGCCTGGTTAGTAGCCAGAACCAAGGGGCAGTTGGGTTAAGTGGCTGCCAGTAAAGAGGTCTTAGGTCATATCGGTCAAGTTGAAATGCAACCAGTGAAGCTCCGACTGGGGCAGAGGATGCTTAGGGACAAGGGGGTGGGGGTGGAATGGGGAAGTTTGGCGGTGGTACCAAGGCATCATGGAATGGGGGGTTGAGTCCCTCAATGGGAGTGTGAAGTACTGGTGCCACAAAGGAGATAGGATGCCAGACAGATAGAAACCCCAGCTGCCTAGGCAAGGGAAAAGAGTGGGCCCACTGTTCCTTTTCTCCCCCTGAGTCCCCACCCTCAATCTCTACTTCTAGGAAGAAGTAGGGAGAGATGCCTGAGTTCCCCAGAAGGAGTAGGGAGAAACCATAGATGGTTTTTTTCTAACTTTAGAGTGTACCTCGAGTCAGTGCTGAGCGATCATTAGACTGGGATTGCTTTATTTAAGCGCTTCACTTAATCAATTTACAATCACCTATGCTGTCTCCAAGTATTGATTGTGGAGTCCCCCATCTTGGAAGTCTTAAAGTACCTTCCTGGGACGTACCCTGGCCCCGTGATTCTCATGGGCGTCTCACAGGCGCGCAAATGCCCTGGGCTGAAGCCGATCTTTCCTTGTGGTCGCTTGGGATACTTCTTCATCTTAATTGTTTCTAAGACAGGACAGAGCAGCAGCTCCTTCTATCGCTGATCTGAATCTAAGTGGGAAGGAGCTGCCCAGTTAATGGGGCATACGGCCGTTCCCAGGTGGGAAGGATGGGGTTGACTGCTTCAGATGCCCTCTCAGAGAAGACACGGTTACAGCCTAGAGATTGACCATGAACCTTTGTGAGGATGATAATTGAAGTGAGGTGACCCAAAATCATCATGGCAAGCAACAGGGGCTCAGGACTGGCCTGGGGCCCCACTAAGCAGAAGGGCCTTGAGAAGGGTCAAAGCAGCGTGAAAAGGAGAGGAGGGACTGGTCCAAAGGAAGGAGGCAAATTGCAGTGTTTTCAATGTGACCGCACATTAAAAAAGATTCAAGTCTCCTTCCCGCCCCGGACAGATTGCGTCAGAACCTCTGTGGTGGTGGTTATGGGCGTCTCTGGGCATCTGTATTTTTTAAGTGCCCAGGCGACAGCTTATTGCACACTGAAGGTTAAAAATCGCCGAGGTAGAGCAGGGTCCTTGATCTGGGTTCCGTGGTGGGCTTTGGGGGCATCTGTGATGTCCCGCCAAATTGCATGCAGTATTGTGAGTAGATGTGCTTTTCTAGGGAAAGGAATCCATTGCTCTTGTCAGGTTTGCAAAGTGGCCTCCAAAGGACACAAAGCGTTGAAATAAAGGGGATAGCTAGCCTGCGCCAGGGAAGAGGGAAGGGATTCAAGCAATGGTGATTCTGATGCCAGCGGACTCTTGAAGCAATCTGGTCACCACCCTGCAAAGCTGCCCTCCCTGCTTGGCTCACAGCCAGGCAGCTGGCCACCGCTGTCTGCTTCATAAAGCCAGCTGCAGAAAGAGAACAAGATTTGGCGATGGATGTAAAGTAACGAGGGATTTCCCTCAGGCTCATCTCACGCAAAATTAGGGCAGTGGGAACCAGTTCCAAACCCTGGAAGACAGTGGTTCTCAAAGTGTGTCCCCCAGACCCGCAGCTTCAACATCCCCTGGGAGCTTACTAGAAATGCCCATTATCAGGCTCCACCCCAGACCTTCTGAGTCTGAAACTCTGGTGGGGCCTCCACTGAGTCTGAACTAAAGCCCTCGATGACTCCGGTGCACCCTAAGGTGAGAATGCTGCAATCATGGAGAGAGGGTCTAGGGGCTGTGATGGATGCATTCTGGGCTAGCCCAGCGCCCCGGTGAGGGTGGCCCAGCAGCTTGAGAGCCGCAGAGCCTGCAACTGAGGGAGGCTCAGCAGAGGCTGAGAGGTAGAGGGCTTCTGGGGCCCACAGCCAGGCCCGAGGAAGGGCTGGGCCGTCACTTGCTGAATCAGAGAACACAGATGCTAGGACTGGGACGGCTTTTATGGTCTGTTTCAGACATTATGAGGCCTCTGCGCGCTGGTGTTAGCAGTCAGCTAAGAGGGTCATCTTGACGTGCAGAGAAGAGGCAGCAAGCTTCAAGTCACGCAGGGAACACGTGAAGGCAAGAAGGGGGCAACTACCTGCAAACTTCACGGTCCTCTCTTGCCGGCTGAGGCAGCCTTGGGGTAGGGCCTCTCATGTCCTCAGCACGGGACCTCCGGGTGGGCCGAGGACGCATGAGGCTGCTGCCCCTAGCCCGACTTAGAGCGAAGATCCCAACAGGAGGGGACATGTGTTTGGGGAGTCCGAAGGCTTGCGGAGGGAAGGCTTGCGGCAGGAGTGATCTGAGGGGGTCTGGTGGAGGAGTGAGCCCTGTGCGGGGTTTGAGGAGCAGGTAGTTTATCCAGAAGGACACAACCTGGGTGGGAAGGCGACCCGCACAGCCTCCTGCATGGCACTCACACAGAGAGAGGACGGACGCTCCCGGCGGGCTGGAGCGGGTCAGTGGCAGGGCCTGAAGGGGGGCGACCCTGGACAGGTGTGGACTGGATGGAGCAGCGTCTGGGGAAGGAGGCGGACCCTGCCTGGAGCCGCCCGGTGGAGGAGGGGAACCGCCCAGTCCCATGCTGGGTTAGGAAGCCCCAGGCGGTGACACCAAAAGGAGACACAGCTGGGAGGTTATTCCAGGTCCCAGGTGATTAAGGTGTAGGCAGGTTAGTGAGAGAAGCTCACTTTGAGCTAATGGCCTGCTTGTTGTTGGAAGGCTGTCCATCCAAGTGCTGCCTGCCTCGCCAGGAGCCGTCCCCAGAGCTCTCTGTTTCCTTCCTTGCCTAGGCCTAGTGCCCGTAAATAGTAAGAGTGGGAACGAGCCCCAGGCTTGTGCAAAGAAATGTGGCTAGTGACCAGAACAAAGGAGGGGGGCGTTTATACATTCCTCAGCGGGGGACTAATGAAATAACCCACGGCAGAACCTAGTTATGCAATGCCATGCGAGACAGAGAGAGAATGAGAGAGAGAGAGAGAGGGAGACGGAGAGAGAAGCCATGAGGCAATGAGGCAGGCACGGACACGGCGGGGTTGCCTGGCATTTTGTAAAGGGAGAAAAGCAAGTTCCCCATCAACACACGTAGCATGACGCCATCTGTGTACATGAGAGGAACTTCAAGTGACATATGGGTCTGCAAATACATTTTTAAAAAGGTCTAAAAGAAAAAAAATATAAGAAGGTCTAGGAAGAGGCACCACGAACGAGTGACAGTGGGACCCCGCAGGGAGGGAAGGGCCGTTCCGGCGTGGCTTGTGGAGGGCCCTCACATGCGGGCGTGCTGGCACACGGGCGTGACCAGGAGTGGAGTGAGGGGAGAGTCACCCCCGTGCAGGGATTCTCAAGCCCCAGTGAGCACCAGGGTCAGACAGGGGCTGGCTGACATGCAGGTTCCTCAGCCCTGTCCCAGCCACAATGTCATGGGATGTCAGGGGGAGGCCCAGGCTTCTGCACGTGAAGAGCTGCCCACGACTCTTGACACCCATGGTCCCTCCTGTAGGGACTCCACCAGCCCACCTTCCCCACCTTAGCTCCGCAGCTAGGCGCTGGGGCAGCTGCCGGCCTCGAGGGGTGACTGGGCAGGGCGGCTTCTCCTCCAGAGGCGGGAGGGGTGGGGGCGTGGAGAGGGGGACAGCCCTTTGGCTCTTCCGTGGGATTACCACCATTCCTAACAACTGCCTCTCACTCCCTGGCTCACTCAGGAAGCCTGATGCCACTGCCTTCTCCAGGACCTTCACATACTGAGGGACAAAGGTAACCACGCAGACGTCCCTGGGCCATTTTTAAAAGAGATCAGAGCCCCCCAAATCATCCTTCCCAAATTCATTTGGAATTCAAAGCAAGCAGGGAAAATGGGCATTAATTAAATATTTAATTGATGTCCATTAAGGGTGGAATATTGGTTTTAGTTCAGATTTATGACACAGTTGTATTTTTATAGCTGCACATATATTGCATATAGGCCATTGGTTCCTTTCACGTAGTAAAGTGTTCGGTATATTTATGCCCATTTTATAGGACTTGGAGCAGAGCTGGAATATTGTAAGTGATTATGGAGACATACAGTATTTGCTTTTATGACGTTGTTGGTGACATAAATTTGCTGTTAAGTCACCACTGATCAGACCGGTAACCACCAATTACAACTCTGGGCCTCTGGGACAACGTGGGCTGCTTTACAACAACTCATTTTATTATGCAGTCTTCAGGTACCTGTTGAGGCAAAATGGAGTCTGCTTGTACATTTAGGAGTTGGGGCGGGTGTCGAATGTCCCCTCATTGCATGTGGCTGAGTCCAGGAAAAAACCTCCATGACTTCAAGCACGCGTTTGGAGAATGACTGTGGGCCGGAGGGGGTGTGAGTGACAGACGGCTGCAGGCTAGACCAGGACCCCAGGCTCCTCTGGCTCCTGGTTCAGCTTCCAGAAGCCCTTGACCTGACTCCTTCCACCGGGGATGAGGAGCTTGAGAATTTCTGGTCTGTAATCAACAACACTGGTGGTCATGTCATTTGGGGTCCAGGGGTGAAAACTAGGCCAGAACTGGCCTTTTTCCCAGGGTAGCCCTTGTTTCCAGGAAATCAGTTTTGGATGACTGTAGATTTCCAGAATGATGAAGTAGGACCCACTCTTTTAACCAAGACTAGAGCCAGGGGAGAGTTTAGGAAACTGAGGTCTGGCATCCTTCCTTGAAGTTTAAAAAACGATCACAAAAACAGAGCAACAAACAAACTGACCTTCCCAGAAACATGGTGTGCGCCGGGCCCATGTGGAGGGCCGTCCAGGTGTTGCTTCATTTGACACTCAGGACAGCCCCATGATGGAGGGGCTATTACCACCCCCATCTACCGAAGAGGAAATCGAGGCTGGCAAAGTTGAGGGGCTTGTCCACGGTCAGCCAGCCAGAAAGTGGCTTGAATTAGGTCTTGAACTAGGTCTTCCTGGTTCAAAGCCTCACTTCCTGACTGATCGTCTGCTCGGGGGACCTCCCTACTGCGGGAGCTTAGATTCTCAGGGTCCAAAGCCAGGAAGGTGAGGAACAGCAGAGGCGTAGGGGTGGTCCCAGGAGAAAGTTCATATTTACACCCCGCTTTTGTCAGAGTGGAGCTCTCTCCCCTGGGTGAGATCTGCTCCCTGGCTCTCATGTGTAGGAGCTGTTTTCCCACCACCAGAGACTTCTCAGCTGGGAGTTTGCATGGCTACAGAGTAACTTGTCCTCACTATTTCAACAAGGGTTCTTTCCTCCAACACTGCTTACAGGTAAACCACACTTGGGGCCTACGACTTTGTGCAGACCTTCTTCGGATACTCACCACCAAGCCTGACCACCTCCCAATGGAAACACTCTTCTCAAACCTGCAAGCATCAGTCCCAGTAAATGGAGGTTCAGAAAAGCCCAGAAGCCTGCCAACCGGCACACAGCTGAGACCAGGCTAAGACCCAGCTCTCTGGTCACAAATCCCCATCTCTCCCCACCGATGTTCATATTCCCCTGAGTCCACCTGAAGCCTTGGCTCGAGGGGTTCTCAACCTTATGCATGTTACAGTGTTTTGGGGGGAAGCCCCAAATGGCTCACCATCCCTGCTGCCCACCATGTAATTCATTCCTGGACTTTGTTTTTACTTGGTTGGCAGAAGGTCAGCGTTGCCAGGGGTTGTGGTGGAAGGTGGGTTGTCTATGAAGCGGCGGCACGAGTTTTGGGGGTGACGGAACTGTCCTATATCCTGACTGCAGCGGTGGGTGTGTGAACCTATACATGTGTTACTGTATGCCCCAAATAAAATCAAAATGAAAAAGTGAAGGATCTCCCTCTGCTGGGCCATGTCTAGCTCTGACCGTCCCAGGAAGACAGACGGCAAGTGCAGGAGGGCGGTTCTGGGGCCCAACCCGCGGACCCTGCCTTTAGCTCTCCGGACTCCAGTCCCACAGTGGGTCTGTCCACCGGTGCCACTTGCCTCAGCTCTTGAGGGAGTGTCCACACTGCCAACTGTCTGCCCCCCTTACCCCATGGTGTTGGGCTGGTGGGGGCAGCAGGCTCCAGGGCTTTCTTTGGACTCAAAGCCCTTTTCCCTCTGAATGCTGGGGAGCAGTGGACGGCTGTGGGGGCCGTGTGAGGTCTGTGTGGTTATTCCTTTGAGTTACGCCCCACTTCCTAGGGTCCCAGAGAGAGAAAGCCCACCCCTCACTCCTATCCCCCAAATCACACACATGCCCAGAAAGGACAACGTCAGTCACTCCACCTGCTCCTGGGGAAAGCTCCCCCGGAGAGGAATGAGCCAGAATTGGCCGACCGAGCCAGGGTCCCAGGGCACGTGGGCATGAGTGACCCAAGGACCCAGGGTAGAGACCTGGGATGGTGACACAGATGTTGGCACCACCCATCAGCCCCATGTGGCTTCGGCACCTCTAGGAGCTCGAGTCTGCGGATGGCCCGGGCCCCACAGGGCCACACCAGGAGGCATGGGGAGGAAAGGCCAGCGTGGTGACTTGACCTAGTTGTGGTTCCACAAGGGAAGTTCTCTGAGTGGCAGCTCATGGCATGAGCGACAGGCACAGGCCTTGGCACACAGCTGGGCCATCCCTGGCGGGACTGGGCCGCTAGCCTCGGCTGCCAGTACTTTTCCTCGCTTCCTCATCAGACTCAAAAACAACACCACCCACTTGTGGTGAGCACTGCCCTGCATTTTTCACCTTTGGGCTATCATTCTCAGGAAGAAATACCAGCCTAGGAGGAAAGTTTTGGCCAAGTTCAAAGGGAAGGGCTTGGGGAATGGAAAGTCCTTTGAAACCTTGCTTGGATGGTGACTGTCTGACCTAGATTTCCCTTTTCAAAAGTATGCTTGGAGCTCAAAGGGCCGGGTGTCATGTAGATATGGGTGTGACAGAGTTTCGGGGAAAACAGACCAACCCAGGCTCAGCAGGGCTCGCTCAGAGAAACCTCAAGCCTGAGTGGGCCAGCCAGACTCCCAAGGGCAGCCTGGCTGCAGGCACTTCCCAGGGGGCCTCCAGGGCTGCCGGCAATGGTGGTCTTCTTGGGGGGCCAGCTTTGGTCTGAACATGAGGCTCCTCTCCTTTTCACCATTTCCTAGGGGTCTTGGACCCCATGAGGATGCTCAGGCCCAGGAGGGGATCCCAGGCAACATGGCTATGGGGGCGGGGAGGCTCTGAAGACAGAGGGGAATCCAGTTCTGCTGAAAGTGGTATAGACAGGCGCCTCAGTGTCAGTACACCTGGGTGCAAGGGATTGGGGAGGGCTGCCAATTCAATCACTGCTTGTCCTGGGCGGGGGAAGAGGGGGTGCAGTCTGCGGCGGTGATGGGAGATTGGGCTGCCCCATGACATGGTAAAGGCTGAGGGCCCATAGCACACATTGTGGCTGCTCCACTGGGTCACATTTCTATACGGGTCTACACAGGCACCTGCTTCCCAGACTTGGTGCTCCAAGGTGAAGGAGCCAGTTCAAAGGGACCAGTGCAAAATTTGACACATGGCTCTGGCGCATTGCCAGTATCTCTAGCATGAGAATGGAGCTCTTACCCTTCCTCCTCCCAGTGGTGAGTGGGTTTGGCCCAGCAAGGACAGTGGTTGGTGGAGGTGGAAGCAGAGCCCCCCGGGGATGGGTTAGGGTTAGCTCCCCCTGGGGGAAGAAGTGTGGACACCCAAAGGGATGAGGCCACAGGCCAGCCTTTGTCCACTTTCCTGTCTCTGGAGGGGGCTTGTCCAGCCCTGAGTTACTGAGACACCCACCGCTGCCATCCTGAGCTTGGGTCTCACTCCAAATCCTGCTACTGGACCCTGGGACTTCCCTGGGTCCCTAAGCATCACATCAGAGCAAGCTTTAGCTGAGTTTTCATGCTGCCGCCCACCCCCGACCTCCTGAGTTCTCCCCCACCACCGGGCCCCATGACTACCAAATATGGTCACTCAGCTAACCCTATTCTCTGCATTCAGCTCTGTGGTGCTCCAGCTGAGCCAGTGGGGAGACTGGAACAGGACAAGAAGGTAAGAGGAGGAGGGAACTCTTTCTTGCTCTTTCCGGATTTGCTTCTTGTTCCCGTTAGCCTCACCCTAACGAAGGTCCTGCATCCTAGCAGCAGAAGTTCATTCCAGTATCTAGCCTTTCCGACACGCTTCTAGAATCAGCCTCCCCATGCCCGGCTCAGATACACCAGCTGGGCAGCAGATGCCCAGCTCCCCGCTCGCTCCTCCCGCCACAGCCCTGCTTACAGGCAGCTTCACTCTGGAGCCCGTGGCTGTCCCTCTTCTTCTGCCCTGGGGCCGGTGGCTGCCTTTGTAGTTATTCACTCCTTCCCATCCACCATGGCTTGAGCCAATTCTCTAGATTAAATTCTCTCTGCTGAAAGAACTGCTGTGGTTTTTGTTTCCCCCACCAGAGACTGACTGATGCAGACCCCCACGGCTACCAGACTGCACGAGGAAGCTGTAACTCAGCATCTGTTTTTCATCCATCAAAGGCATGGGTGGCTGCCCAGTTAGCCAGTTACCACACTGCGATGGACTATTCCAGCCCAGAGCAAAAAACCTGATGCCCTGGTTGGCTTGTGTAACTTGATTGTGAGCAGAAATAGGGTTTCCCTTCTGCCACTAGGAGTAGTGAGCCCTCCTTGCAGGGTTCCTTGAGGTCCTTGGGGTGGGCATTGTAGGGAGAAGCCCACGATGGGAACATGGGTCTGGTCAGGTCTCTTTATGCTGTAGACCTCTCTGCTCCTTAGATGGCTGTGATACCCCACCTCCATGGCCCCCTCCCAGGCTGCCAGGCTCCTCCCTCCTCCTAGTCCATCATTAGGGGTGGTCCTTTCAGGATGGGGGATCTGAGTGTGAGGTGTTCCCACAGGCCCGGCCTGGGGTGAGGGGGAGAGTCCAGCACACAGAGCGGCTTGGTTTGAGTCTCCCCTGCTTGGTGGCCACATCACGCAGTCTTGGAGCTGGAACAGAACCTGGAGGGCCGCGACTCCTGCTCCATCATTTTACTGATGGAGAAACTGAGACCCAGCGAGGCTTGGCAGCTTGTCCAAGGTCGCACAGCTTGTTAGAGGCAAGTTTGCGACTAAGGCCAAATCCTCTGCTTCTGGAGGCATCTGCAAACTCTTCTCCTGCAATTTCCCTGAAATTACTCAAGTCTACAAGCCTCTGTAGGCCAGCTGTGGTCAGCTTGTTTCTGCCCAGTATCCTTCTCTGGACTTCCTGAGAAGTTGGTGTTTTCTGTCTAGTTCTTTGCTCCCTCTGAGTTTCCTCCGAGCTCCCCGGTCCTCTCAAGCTCTTCCATATTCTCTGCTTGTTGTCCAGCTGCCCTGATTCTTTGCTAGTCCTAACTGTCCTCTCCCACCCAGCCCCAAAGCCTTTCTGCCCCTCTTAGCCAGGCTGGGGGCTCTCATTTTCCATTACCAGTGACTCATAGCAATTAGTCCTAGCTGTTGGATTATATAAACAGTGGCTCAATGAGGAATATGGCCCTGTAATCACAGGCCAGTCCCTGCCCCACTGTCCCGTGGGGATTCACGTAGCTGTCTTTCACTGTAACACTGTTCTTCTCCAATTGCAGGCTTGTAGGTATCATTCTTCTGAGGGCTCTTGGGAAAATAGGACATAACCCTTCATGGTACGGAAGCAATCATTCTGTTAATCACTCTGGGGCAATCCCCAAGGCATTGCACTCTGGCAAGCTTGCCAGTACAGCAGACAAGAAAGCCATCTTTTACTTCTGAGGAGTGAAGCAGAAGCAGTTCATAGAAATCATATCTAAAGCCTTTACCCCCGGGCTTAGCATAGTAGAGCCTTAACTTACGTTTGTGCTAAGAGACTGTTCACCCTGGTTCAGGGCTCTCAAGTCTGATGTAAATCCAAATCACCCAGGGAAGCTGTTTAAAAATAAGTTCCTCCCCATCCCCCCCCACCCCACCCCCACCTTTAAAACAATCCCTGGGAAAGGGATGGGGGTGGGGATGGCCTAAGGATCCCCACATTTTAAACATTCTCTACATGATTCTGATGGTCGGCTAAATTGAGAAGCACTACCTAGGCAGGTAACAGAGGCTGTGGTGAGGCTGTTAGGACACGCTGGTAGGAAAAACGATGTGGAGAAGTGTCCCAGGAGCATGGAGAATGAGGTTATGCAGGTAAGCCCTTTGAGCCTGGACATTTATTCTAGAACAGGCTGTATGGAGACAGTCTAGGCTTGGCTCTATGTATGGCAGTTCTTCTTGGTCAGGAGTATCTCCTTCAGGGTCCCATTGTCTCTGGCACACAGACTGGGAAACCAGTATTGGATGTGTGCTCATTCTTTCTCTCCTGGGATGGACCAGTAGCCATGTTCCCGCTAGGTTACTCACTCCCACTCTGGCTTGTTTTAACCAGGGGACATTCCCAACAGGTCCAATCTTATTTTCTCTTCCAAAAACAAGAATCGGAACTGAGAAAATAGAGCCAGTCTAGCCCAGTATCTATTTAGACCTATAAAGTGAATGCTCATGAACATCAGAGTGCATTCTCTGCCAGTGGATGGAAGAACAGAGACAATTGCTTGAAGATGGAATAAGGAGACACAGAGAGGAGCAGAGATGGGAGATGGCAAAGTGTGCTGGTGACCTCACCACTCCCAGTTTACCATCCTACTAAGGTATGGCACACTCAGGCTCTTGGCTTCCGTTAGACACCATCATGTCCTTGTAATGCAATATCTCCCATTTTTTTTTAACATAAGTCCATGCCCATTTTCTGTTGCTTGTGACCACTGAGTCCTAACTCAAGAATGGGGAATTAGGGTCACCAGTCCAGGGATTGACAGGTTGCTAAAGCAGCCCAGGCATGGCATGAAAGCTGACAAATGTCATAATGTCATGCATTTGTTATTGAGACCTGCTTTATGTCAGACACAAACAAGATAAGTATTTAATATTCACCAACTTAAAAACATTTTCCAACCCAAAAAGGCACATGTTGTTATCTAATTTTACAGAAAAGAGAGTTAAAGCCCAAGGACAAGAGGTAACTTTCTCAACTCACATAGAGAGTGGTAGAACTGTGATCCAAACCCACATCTGACGTGAAAATCTAGCTTCTTTCAGCTACACTGATTTTGCATGTTGTGTGAGTCTGCCGAGGTTAGACACTGGCAGGCTGCTCAAATTAGGTGTAGCTGGTATCTTGAGGGTAAAAGCCAGGAAGGCAGAGACTACAGCCCAGCTCATGGCCTGATGGTCCAGTAGGTCAGTTTCATGCAGAGGCTGTCCAGGACCCTGGAGAGCTCCCAAGGAGCAAAGAGGATGAACCCTCCTGCTTGGCTGCTCGCTCAGCTCCTTCCCTGCACCTCTGGAAGCTGAAGGCTCTTCACTGGCATGCAGGGAGGCTTTCTTCCCTGGGACTCCAGGGATTATCTTGGGTCATCCTCTATACCCTCCTTCCCCACCTTAAATTTCATCTGCGTCAGCTTTTGGGAGAAAATGCTGACTTTGGGTGCTCATGCCTCCATGTCCAAGAAGTTGAAAACAACTTAAAAAAAAAACACCTCTTTCAGGCTAACCCACCTTTTCGTAGATGAAGTGATTGACAAATGTGATCTGTTAATCATCCAAGCTTCCTTTGGCAATGTAAAACCAAACTGGGTGCTTTGCATAATAAAAGGTTAAAATTATGAGCCATACAGAGAACAAATAAAGCTTGATCATTCAGCCTGGAAATCTGTGACTGAACATCCTTGCACTTGCTTTTTACATTTGCTCCATTGTCACATGTCTGCCCTCAACCACAGCTGTTTATTTTTAGTCTAAGTTTCCCAAAAATAGATATTAATAATTTTCCTGCAGCTTCTCCAGCAGCACCCTCCGCATCGACCAGGAGCAACAATATTTCTTCGACCCCAGGCATTTGGGGTTTTCTTTGACACTGTAAATGGATACTTTGCTTGGTATTTAAGTTGGCTCTTTGTGGGAAGCACTGGCCGGTTCAAACTTCCTTAATATGTTCTTCATGACTGCATTTGCGATGATGTTAATGAAATCATTCTGAATATCAGCGGGCAGATAATGAGCCCAGAGGCAGTGACAAGGGTGAAGGCCCAGATGGATGGAGGGAGGGTTGGTGGGGTGAGGGAGGAGAAGTGAGAGACTTTTGGTTCCTAAAGGAAGGTGGAAATAGATTTTAAGTCCCCAGGGTCTGACTTCCATCTTCTTCCCCTATTTGGAGAGATTTTGGTGAGGAGGATCTAGAAGTCTGATAGTTCTGTCCTCAGCCTGTGGAGAATCTTACCCAGGAATCTGTTCTCCACCTAAAGAAATTAGTTAGGATAATCCTTTCCCTGCTCAGAGAAAGACCCTGGGAGTAGAGTCTCAATGCTTTCTGGAAGCATTCAGCTTTCTGCCCCCATTTATTGCTCTCCTTACATTTCTGTACTGGCTGGTCCTTAATACCCACCACCCCTTCAACACCGTCCATCTACACTGCTAATAGCAGCTCCCAGGCCTCGTGCTCTGCTCTTCCTGTTCCAAGCCAATGGTGGCTTGAGCTCCTATCTCTATGCGGGGCCTCTGGCCATTTCCCTGTGCCGGGGAGGGCCGGGGAGGCACTTAGGGCCTTGCCCGGGGCACCCTCGATCTGCTCCTTGAGTTTGTGGTTCACCACCAGCTATCTACCCCAGGCTGAGCCAGTTGTTCAGGGAATGGAAAAGGAGAGTCACAGGCCTGGACAGGGCCACTTTGGAAGGGTCTGAGGTAAGAGGCGGTGCCCTAGGCCACCACACACCCCTGGGCCGGTGATGGTTTGCATAACCCTAGCGGTTCCCTTCATGTTGTGTACGTTGCAGGTTTGTAAACGAAGTACCATAGTTTCCTGGCCATCGGGTGTCTTGTGCTAACAAAATCAATACATCACAACAATTTTTCAACAGTTGGAAGCAAAATGAGCTGTAGAAGGGGAACTTCTGTCCGTTTTGTTCAAAGAGGCTGTATGGGCTGCTGTGACCCTCTATTTGGAAACCCCATACATTTTGAGGTACTTTCTGCATCTCACATATAGTAAATCTCATTCTGTCCATGGTGCCTGGCCCAGGTACCTGGAACTAAAGTGGTTTCCAAAACTTCGGTTCTAGAGGGAAGAGTGGGAGCTAGCGGCCAGGCTGCTTGGTTGACTGGTTGATTTCCAGCTGATCATCTCTGGGCTGTCCAGAGATGTCCCATCTCTGGGCCATCCAAAGCCCCTTGGCCTTAACCTCTCGGGGGCCATGGGAAGGGGCGGGCATGGAAATGATGCACACAGGCTTTGAAATCAGGGATGCAGTACCATTTAAGAATTCTGACCTCATAACACACGCAGGGCTAGCACCAGGCCCAGATCACTCCCCATCCCTGCAAATAGCTACTTCATCCTTCTAGACATTCCAGAGTTGCTGGAATAACAGTCTGCTCTTCAGAAGGGCCATTCAATTGCTGTGGCCTTGCCTGGCCCCTCTGGCTCTTCCTGTAAGAAAACAAACAGGAAGGCGATGCTGGCAGTAAACAGAGTGAGACCAGGGGCCAACCAGATGGCTGGAGAGGGACGCTGGTGCAGCCAGATGTGGCCGTTACTCCGGGCAACAGATGACCTGGCTGAGCAGCCCAGCCAATGAGTCCCCCAGGGAGGTCATGGTGAGGCCAGGAGCTGTGGCTTTGCCTCACTGAGGGCTCAGAGAGCGCCTTGCTCTCTGGCCTTAGGTCCTTAGCTATTCGCCAGAGAGGCTGCAAGAGAGGATTTCTGTGGCCTCACCAGCCCTAATAGGTGTGGTTCTGGGCAGCCCACTTCCTGGCATGGCCTGTAGGTGCCAGGTAAGGGGAGGGCTCACATATGGGTTTGTGTCCACCTTGGCCCTGCCTCTGGAGCCTGGAGCTCTCAGGCCACCCCCAGACAGTTGGGCTGGGAGAAAACGCGTTCCTCTCCCATCAGGCATGGGGGGCGGGGGTATGTATGCCGGAGCCCAGCTCCTCAGCCCAGCATCCCAACAGCTGGTCTCCCAGCTGGAGCTCACAAAGGTGCCAGAGCAGCAGAACCACTCTTGCAATTGATTTTAGAGAGAGGCTTAGAGGTTATGTGGGGTTTTTTTTTCCTCCCACCGGAGAAGCTGTTCCCTGAAGCCAAATAGCTCAGGGGAGTACAAAGCTGATAAAAATAGATTTTAGCCAGGGCAGCAGAAATGGGAGGAGGGGACAGGGGTTCAAACCCTCTTCATCCTAAAAAATCAGCCCAGGCCATGTGCTCTATCCTGGGGGAGGGGACAACTGGTTCCTGGAGAGACTCGCTTCCTGCCATTTTCTATCTCCTGAAATACCACAGGACAGCACCTGGACCAGTGTCCTTGTTCAGGGAGGGACAGCAGGGAGAAGAAGCTTATGTCAGGAGGAAGGCTTCTATCATTGCTTAAGAGAACAGGAGCTTGGTTGTCAAGCTCATCACACCTGGCCAGGAATAATAATAGTAATCATGGCAACAGAAATAATAGCAACAGTAACTAACATTTATTGAGTGCTGGCTATGTACTGCCAATGACTAAATGTATTATTTCATTTAGTCTTCATGGCAAAAGGATAAGATAGTCACTATTCGCTTCACTTCCCAGATAAGAGACTGAAACTCAAAGAGAGTAACTTGCCTGAGGCCACCCAGCTGGTCCGTGGCAATGCCAGGATTCAGACTCAGTCTGTCCAGCCACAAAGCCCATGTGTTTTGCCATGGGGTGGTGCGGGGGAGAAGCAGATCTGCCTATAGGGCTTGTGGATCCCCAGCTGAAAAGGGTAAGAAGCTGACCAGCCAGGGGCTCTGGGGAGGAGGACCGGGGGTGGTGGACAGGTGTTGGTGGTTCAAACAGATGGCTGGCACTCAGGAGGATGTCCTGTAAGAAGCAGCTGGGGACATGGGCCTGGCAGATGGGCCTCGGCTATTCAGAGTCTGGGAAGTTGGGAGGACCCTGGGTGGGTGGTCTGTGTTGGGTGCCTAGCAGGAAGGCAAAGCAGGCAAACCAGCAGGCAGGGGGTCAGTCCTGGGGAGGGATGCCAGGAGAAAGAAGCCCCACCTCATACGAGGAGGAAGCCTTCAGAAGCTTCTACAAACCAGGCCTGCCCAATCAGCCTCTCTTGGGGGTTGGTTTTGCACAAGCTCCTTGGGTGGTTCTGATTCGGATGCGCTGGTTTGATACTTGGAAACACTCTAGGCCAGGAAGAGTGAGGAGAACAGGGAGGCCCCAATCTCAGAGAAAATGGGCTGCAGGGCAAATAATCAAAGCACCAGGACAGTGGGGGCCAGTGGTCGGGTCAGTGGGGGCCGGTGGGTCAGGACAGTGGGGGCCGGCGGCCAGCACAGAGGGGGCCGGCGACCAGGACAGGACACTGGCCCTCCGGGAGGAAGCTAGAGGAAATAGTCAGGTGAGTGAGGTCCTTAGATCCTGCCACGTGGGGCTGGTGGGGCAAAATTTAAGGATTTGGGCTTGTAGTGCTGGGGATGGGAGAGATCTTGTCATTCCCCAGCTTGAAACTTTACAGGAATTTTCTACACCCATAAAATAAACCCCAGTTCCTTCCATGGCTGTCCAGACTGCGTGCTTGAGCCCTTGGCTATCTATCGGGTTCATCTCCTCCAGCCTCCTTGTCATTATCATGTTGTATCCACATCGCTCTTCCTTCAAGTCCCCTAACATTTTGCTCCTTCCAGCTCTGAGCCTCTGAACACACTGGTCCCTTCGCCCCGATGGGCTTCCTCTCATTTATGACTGCCTCCTTCCTTTCTGAAGGAAATAAGCCTTCTTTTCTGAAGCTTTAGAAAGGCTTTGGACATCCTGTGTGAGATGGATGCCTCACCCTCTACCCCCCAGTTATTTTCCATCTTGTTCCTTGTTGCTTTCTCTTGGGGCTCTCATCAATATTCATGATGTCTTGTCCCCCACCCTCTCCCAGTGGACCATGAAGTTGGAAGGTGTGTTTGCCTTGTTTATGTGTGTTTCCTGATTAGTATTTGGGGGTGGTGGGAGATGTGGGGAAACTACAGGGCTTAAGAAAGATCTCTCTGAAACTTTTTATATGTTTTCTTTAGCACTATTTTAATTTTTAATCATAGGGAAGGAGGGAAGGTTTACATCACCTCCTAGATTTATTGTTCAGGTCTGAAAGAGATGAGATGGGGGAGAGGATGTATATTCTCAGTGCTTAAAAAGGTGAAATAAATAAATACAACAACACTCATGGACAGGTTACCCTTCTTGAAGGCTCTGCTTGAAATGCCACCTCCTGCAGGAAGCCCTTCCTGATCATCACCTGCTTTAGTCAGTCAGACCTGACTACTCCCTCTCCTGTATTTTTGCTCACCTTTGGTATGTCTCCTGCGATGCTTATCACATCCTGCCTGGATTGTGCTATGGCTGTGTGTGCATGTCCGAACTCATCAAGATGCTTTTGATTGCAAACAACAGAAACTCAACACAAACTAGCTTAACCCAGGAGGAATTTATTGACTCATGTAACTACAAATAAAGAGGTTTTTACTGGCATCAGAAAAGGCTGGATGGATCCAGAGTAACTATGATGAGAGCTCATCTCTCCTTCTCTTTCTTTCTCCCTCTCTTCCCCTCTTTCCTTCTTTTCCTCTCTTTTTTCCTTCTCTCCTCCACATCACCCCA
This sequence comes from Taxidea taxus jeffersonii, assembly GCA_003697995.1. Classification (NCBI taxonomy): domain Eukaryota; kingdom Metazoa; phylum Chordata; class Mammalia; order Carnivora; family Mustelidae; genus Taxidea; species Taxidea taxus. Next base: position 21,401 of record RCUC01154422.1, read on the forward strand.
TCTCTTGGCTCTTCTCTCTTCTTTCATTGAAGAGTTTTATCTGTCTGTAGGGAATAATATGGCTGTCAGCTCTAGGCTTATGACATCATCCATTGCTCTCTATGGAGGACGAAACCTCTCTCATTGTCGTTACATCAAATCCCATGGAAGCGGCCCGACTGGCCATGCTTGGGTCACATGCTTAGCCCTTTGACCAATCACTGTGAATGGGGAGGGGGATAGGTAAGGACTTGATTACAGGCTCATCCTTTCTGCCAGGGCATGGCCCACCATGACTGGCAGTCTCGTTAGAATCACATGATTAGAGAGGAGGAGGAGGAGTTTGCTGCAGGAAAGGGACATGGACAAGAGGTGCTGGGAAGAGGAAAGAAGTTTGCTCAAATATCTATAATGTCTTCTATTTCCAAAGTGTCTATATGTTAGATTTGGTGCAAGACCTTTTCTATATGTTATTCTAATCCTTTTACCAGCCAGTCGAGGTAGGTATTATGCAGGAAATTAAAGATGAGGAAACTAAGTTCAGACAAATAAAATAACTTGCCCAAGCTACAGGATCCAGACACAGGTGTGCTTCCCCAAGATCCAAGCTCAACCCACTGTACTATTATTTCTAGGGGTAGAGATTATCTGAGAATAAAGTGGTAGATAATCTCACACATTCCCACATGTGAATTATATCAGTCAAAATAGGTTTGGGTAAGATACAGTAACAGTCTCTAATTTCAGTGAGTTAAAACAGTTTTCTTGGGACGCCTGGGTGGCTCAGTTGGTTAAGCGGCTGCCTTCAGCTCAGGTCATGATCCCAGCGTCCTGGGATCGAGTCCCACATCGGGCTCCTTGCTCGGCAGGGAGCCTGCTTCTCCCTCTGCCTCTGCCTGCCTCTCTGTCTGCCTGTGCTCGCGCTCTCTCTCTCTAACAAATAAATAAATAAAATCTTAAAAACAAAAACAAAAAGAACAGTTTTCTTTCTTGCTTGGTCAACATGTCCACTATGGGGCAACAGGAGTGCTGCTCTCATCATGGTGGTCTAGGGACTCCAACTGCTGGAACAGCCACCGTCCCAAATGTCACCAGTCACTGTGTCAGAGGGAGAAGGAAATTTGGAAGGTCTAGAAATTTCTACTTCCCAACTCATTGGCCAGAAGTGGGCATACAACTTTATCTAACTGCAGGCCTCACAAATGCCAATCTGTCATGGGACCCAGAAAGAAGAAAAATTGCAAAACTTTAGAGAACAACACTAAGGAATTTTTAAAAATCATTTTGTAGTTTTTCTGTGGTATGTAAGAGAGTAATTTTTTTTGAGAGTAATTTTTAAGTGTAATAATATAATTTTAGATCAGGGTGTTATTAAAGATTGTATTATAAAGTTTATTTTAACCACTCTTTAATTATGTCCATAATGCTTAAAGATGAATTTAGGCATTTCTCACATTGAATACGTGATAAATAATGTTTAATATGTTTTAAGTTAATTATGCAGAAAGGTGATTTGTTGACAAAATTGTAAATTGATATTTAATTTGGAGAACAAATATATTTTAAAATGCAGGTTTTAATTATAAGTTGCAACATCAAAAGCTGTTTTTTTAGGACACATTTCTTGGAGTTACTGAAATTTTTGTGTTTTGAAAAATCAACTTCTAAAAAAATTTATTTATTTATTTATTTATTTGTCAGAGAGAGAGAGAGAGAGAGCGAGAGAGAAAGAGAGAGAGAGCACACAAGCAGGCAGAGGTGGAGAGAGAAGCAGGCTCCCTGCCGAGCAAGGAGCCCAATACAGGACTTGATCCCAGGACTCTGGGATCATGACCTGAGTTGAAGGCAGAAACTTAACCACTGGGCCACCCAGGCATCCCTCTCCCCAACCCTTTTTTTTTTTTTTTAAATGTAAAGGATTTTCTTCCATTGTATATTGAGGCTAAAGAGAAAGCTTGAAACTGTTATTTATAAACTCTTTTCAAACACACATTACAGCAGTGGATCATCTTTATTCTTAATAAATAAAAAGGCAAAATTGGCTATAATTAATATTCTTAATAAATAAAAAGGCCAGACTGTGTGTTTGCCCTTTTTAGCTATGGCTTATGGAGTACCGGAAAAATTTTGAGAATTATTCTGTTTTTTATGCTCCTCATTAACTCGATATCATATTTCCATCTCAGTGTTCCTTATGCTTCTTGTCTTAAACCAATGGTCCATACTGGGTGTAAATTAAGCTGAGTATGACTAAACATAAAAAGAATTTAATACTGTGTGATGGCGGAAACTACCAGGGTGCTTCTCAGGGGTCTGCTACGTGATGAGCCAGTGGGCTGGGGACTGAGTCATGGGCAAGTTTTCCTGATCTCAGCTGACTCGGTGGACGTGTTCTCATGGCATGCCTTCAGAGCACGCACACCATCCCATTTGAAAAAGCAAATATTTTATCTTTTATTTAGACGAGAAATGAGAACATAGTATCATTGCCTTAAGCTCCTAGATCCCCCGTTCTACCTTCCTGAATCCCTGGGCTCACAATCAACCCTTGGGAAACTCTTACACCAGCTTCCACTGGACAGCAGGGCAGGGGGAGCCTGTCTTGGAAGTCAGTCATCCTTGTGTGTTGCTGTGTTGAGGTGCTGGCCAGGTATACTCCCCACAGTGTAGATGCTTGGTATTTGTAGATTGGAGGCAGCAAAGGGAAAAAGGAGGGTAAGACCAATGTCCCCTTCTTGAGGAGATTCTGCTTCCCAGTTTACGAGGGGGTGGACAGCACGGCCCAGGTCTGCAGCCAGGGATCAGGAAGTGCTGTTGGGCAGAAGGACGGAGTTGGGGCTGGAAAGAGAGGCAGACCTCCCCCAGAAACCCATGTGTGAACTCCTGGGCAGTGCCCTCCCCTGGCCGTGAAGAGCCGAAATAATGAAGATAGAACAAATTCAGAGGAGGGCAGTAGATGCCATTGGGGAGACATGACTTAAGGGCAGAGTTTAATTGATTTAGCCTAAAAAGCCTGTTATGCTTTCTGGTGGTCACGGTGATGCTATAAATATGAGCAAGGTGACAGCAAGAGAGGGGGTGGAATCCGTCTGGCAGGGCACTAACGTGAAGACAAGGCTTGGAGGAGCTCAGCACCTGCTGAGGGTGTGGCCCACCTTAGGGGCTTGAAGGCCTCCTCACACTCAGAAAGAACTCTTTGTTCAAAGAGAAGTATGCATGGAATTCTGTTACATGAAACAGACTGACAGCTGGGCCTCTCTAGTAGAAGGGGGGAAGGAGGCCCAGAGCCCCTCTCTGCCTGTCACCCTGGATGCACCTCCCCAGCCGCCCCCATCTCCCCCGCCGGCCCCCAGGGCTTGGTCCAGGAACCTCTGTGCTGAGGGCTCTGAAGCCTGCCAGTTCAGGGAGAGGGCACATAAAAACAGAGGGGATGGCATGCAGCTTGGAGCAGGGCGGCTGGGTGGAGAAAGGTCTGGGATGAGATGCTGGGGGCTGTGAGACAGTCAGCCTCTCAGGAACTGGGTTCATGTCGCAGTGAGTTGCCCTCCTGTCCTCGCTGCAGCACCGGGGGGCCTTGTGCGCATGCCTGTGGGGTCTGGCAGGCTCAGGAGAAGAGCTCAGCTATCAGGAAGCCCCTTGGGCCATACAGGCAGCAGAGTGTTAGGGGAGAGGCCAAGAGTGGCATCCTCTGGGCTTGGGGCTGCCCAGAGGAGGCAGGGTGGCAAGGACGAGGACTCAGGCCCAGAGTGGAGGTCTGAGCTGCAATCCCGGCTCCCTACAAATCTGCAGCGTGACCCAGGGGTGGTTGGGTACGAGAGGGTAAGTCTCTCTCAGATCGGACAGCCCAGATGTAGAAGCCAGCTGCAAAGGCTTGGGAAGAGCTCTGAACTTCTCCATGCCTTGGCTTCCCAGTCTGTGAAATGGGACAGTAACCTCATAGGCCTATTGTTGAGGATTGAATCAAGTGTCCCCATGGAAAGAGCTTAGCAGGGCAGCTGGGGCATTCAGATGTTAGCTCTGCTCATTCTTATTTGTTCAATTAATTGGGTTCCAAGGTTCTTTGCAGCTCATGGCGGGGATAAGGGTTTTCTACAGGAAAAGGGATGGGCCACACAGAGGGGAGCAGGGAAGGGGACAGAGAAGAGCCGTGCTGTCTTTGAGCACCGCAAGGTGGGCGTAGTCCTCAAAGGCCATGGCTTCTGTGCCCAGATAAACCATCCACATGCTCAGTCAACATCTGGAGAGGCATGGGGCAGGGGACTCCTAACCTGGCCCTGGTGAGAGGGGGCAGGAAGGCCTTGCAGAGCATGTGAGTTTTAGGTGGAGAGCACCTGGGCATGTGGGAGCCGGAGAAGGGAAAGGAGAAGATGGGGAAGAGAAGGGAAGCCTGGGGACAAGCATTCTAGGAAGAGCAGCACACATCCGGGAGCCTCAAGCCTTTGGGGAGTATGAGAGATGGGCAGAGGCGTGCGCTGGACCATATGGGCCTTGTTGGGCTGTGTGATTTTTATCCTGGAGGCGAGCCCTGGGGGAGGTGGAGCAGGAGAGTGACCCGATCATATAGGTGTTTTAGGAAGATCCTGTGATACTCTTTTGCGGAGGGATAAGAGGGACAAGACTGTGGACTGGGTGCTGTTGGAGTCATCCAGATGAGAAAGTGATCGAAGGCAGGACAGAACTGAGAGACATCTAAAGGGTGATGGAGTGGCCGCAGGGGGCTGGGTGAGGAGGAAGGCCAAGCTTCTAGCCTGGGTGGCCCATGGTATTCCTAGAGACAGAGAGCTTGATGGATGAGAGAACTGGGACCGAGGATACAGTCCTTCCTTTTATTTTCTAGATGAGTTGCCTGGACCTCTAACATGAACTCTAAGGTTAAGATTAAGGTAAGGTTAAGGTTGCAGAGTCTGTTCTAGTCCTCAGAATCCGTTCTAGTCCTAATCTCCTGATTCTCAGGGTGAGCAGCTCTCTTAGGAGCTGGTACAGGGAATCTTGTCCAGGAGGGCCCATGAGTGGCCCTTAGCTGGGGAATCCATAAATTCTCTAAAAATGTATGCAGAAAAGAATATGAAGGTGGCTTTCTCTGGGGAAAAGTTTCGATTGCTTTTATGTGATTCTCAAAGGGGTCCATGACCCCCTAATTGTAAGGACCTAGAGATTATTAAGGTGGTGACTCAGGGCCAGCTGCTTCTATTTGCATGGTCTAGGGTGAGGGCAGGGGAGCTTGTGGTTCCCAGTTGTTACCAGGTAGTTGGAACACAATCTGATGACCACATATATGTATTAGGTGAACTGAGAGACCCCCTGTTCGGGGCTGGGAACCCCCAAAATAGTGATACAAGTGTGGTCCTCACCTCCGTTCCCCACCACCTCTCTGAGCATCCCTTGGGGCCATCAGTGAAGGGAATTTAGCCCTTCTCCCTAAACCTGTAGTTTGGGGAACAAAATCCCAAAGGGACAAAAGTGGGGATGTATAGGAGGCAGAAGAGGAATGGGATCAGAGCCCTGATTTCCCCAACTCCCTGGGGAAGCCTTTCTCTGCGGTCTGTTCTCTGAGACTCTGTGTGTGCATGTGTCTCATGGACTTCAGACTCACTCTGCTCTGGAGAAGTGGCCCTTGCAGGCTTCTTGGGTCATAGGTAGAAGCTGGAAGGAATTCCTGGGGGGGACCCTCACACTTGGAGGCACATCCTGGCAGCTCCTTGCAGTCAGGCGCTGGGTGGGCAAGCCTCCTGGTGCTGCCTGGGAAAGTGATAGGGATGGGGTGAGGGATGAGGGTGAGAAGGGCCCTGGGGAGACTGCAGGTGAGTGACCCCAGTGGACTTTCTTCCAATAAAGGTGAGAGAAGCTCCCATCCCTGACCATATTCAAACCACCATCTGTGCACCTCTGTGTAAGACAGGCATTGGCCAGAGCCTTAGGATCATTGCAGGACTGCCCCCGCTTCTTCACTGTGAACACCTCAATAACTTTGCTATTAACATTTCCTAATTTGCCTTAGAGAAAATGAGGCACAGAGAGGTCAGTTAACTCGCCCAATCTCACACAGCCAGGAAGTGATTCATCTGGGAATCCAACCCAGGTCTGTCTGAAATAGTCCAGTGTTCATCATGGTATTTGCTCCAAAGGGCAGTATTAGCCTTGCCCTCCTCCCTCTCTGTCTCTTTCCTACACCACATTGCATCCCACCCCATCCCATCCAGACACCCGGCAGTGCTCCCAGGGCCTCCTGCTGTGGGTCAGGCCCAGTCTGCTCCGCAGAAGCAGAGGCTGCTGCAGTGCCCATTACCGGCGCTCTCCTGCCCTCTTATGGCCATCCCTGAACCAGCTTCTGCTACAAGGCTCTCTGGGGCCTCCGGGGCCTTGGAGTCCAGCCCAGGAAAGCTGGGGCTTAGGCAGGCTCCGCAGGGCAAGGGTGTCTCGGTCCTGGCTCCTAGAGAGACACAGAGGGCTCAAATCTACCCTCAGAGACGGAGGCTAGGAGAGTTCATTCTGCAAGGGACCCCACCCTATGGGGCAATCCTTGGACCCTCTTTACACCAGGGAACAGAGACAGGGACACATTATCACACCCTGTGCGGAAACATGGCTCTCTGCTGCCTGGAAACCAAAGAAAACAGCCCACCCCGTGATGCGGAAGCACTTCTATGCTCTGGTTTCCCAGTCCCAATCCTCTCAATTCCCTCCTCATGCTTTGGACTCCACTAAACCTCTGGACTTGGCCAACCCCTGCACAGCCAGTCCCTTTACCTGAAAATGCTGATCCCGGCCCCTAGCACCTCCAGTCCCACCGGGGAAGTCTTCCCTTCCTTGTGCTCCCGTAACGTGGGCACTAGTGACCTCTCTCCCCTACTTACAAAATGCAGTTAACTTACGTGAGAATCCACCTAAAAGCCCACTGCTCACATCTGGGAGTGTCACCCATCGGCTGCAGCCGTGGTGCACACCCGGCATTTTGCGCTCGGGTTTTCATCGTTCTCCACTCATTTTCTTCTCTCGCTCCCTAATGCTTATAATAGTAATTTAGTGGCTGATGATTCATCATTTCCATTCACTGACCAGGCGGTAACAGACACCTCCCTTGAAAACAGATCATTTCTCTCTCTCTCTTTTTTTTTTTTTTTTGCCTCTTTCCCTCTCCCCAGCGTGGTCCCCAGGTCTTTGTCTCCCTAAATGTGAAGTGAAGCTAGTCTTGCCCAAGCCATGGGGCTACGTGTGTACTCGCTGATGTACAAGTCAGCACCCCCGGTGCCATGGTCGGCTCTTAGTATGAGCTCAGTGAAGGTCACTTTTATTTAAAGGAAGGGAACTATGCAGGTTTTTGGAGTGCTAGGCTGAAAGTCAGCTGAGTCTCCAGAGAGGAGGTCATAGAGAGCTGTCCCCGAAGGGTATGACACTGCCTCCATTGCAGCATCCAGAGAGAAGAGCCTCCTTGCCCTGGGCAGCCCGTGCCACACCTTGGAAGCCCTGGCCACATCACAGGGCTTGTCTCAAGAAAGAACATCAAAATAGCTTCTCTTCGAATGGGGGGACACACCACAGTTTATAAAGTCTTTCCATTTTGCTCATTTCATCTTTGTAATAACATTCTGAGGAGATAGGCATCATGATTCCCATTTTATAGGCAAGGAAAATGAGGCTCGAAGACATCAGCATGCTCCAAATCACACTGCTACTAAATGGCCAAGCCAGGACCCTGGGGTACATGTGTCTGTCCCTCTCTGCTGGTTCCAAGCTGCTGACTGCCCAGCGTCAGCTTCAGTGCCCTGAGAGGGAAGTTGAGTTTAGTGATGTGGGTTATGAACTATTTGCTAAAACCTCAGGCCGAGCACCAGGCATTCTGTGGTTCTGAGTAAGTGTAGATGCCTTCCCTCCGGCAGAGGACCTCTGTAAGCTGGGACAGCTCAGCCAGGGCCTCACTTTTGGGCCTCTGGGGAGGTACGACATTGCCATTTGTGAGCCCTTTGTTTGGGTCAGTTAGAGGTTTGCGTTTCCCTCTACAAGGGTCTCGCCCAAGCTCTTCGGTGGCATCTGTCAGCAGGTGCACCTGTCTCTGGGACTCACTCAGACTTTGGGAAGTGGGACGAAGGAAGGAGCTAATATTGAGAAAGGGCCCACGGTGTGCCGGGTATGTCACTTCCATTCTCTCATTAAATCCTCAAGGTGAGCTTAGGAAGGAATCACATTCACGTTTCCCATGAGAAATGGAGTCTGTGCCCTGCTCAAGGCCACACACCAGGGAAGGGAGGAGCTGGCTTGCAGCCGATTGCTTTTCTCTTGCCTTGGAGGGTAAGAGCTAGGTATCCCAGGGAAGAGTTCTCAGAAGCCAGTAACATTCTGGGCAGGAATTTAAGCTACATTTAATTGAGGCCAAAGTAGAAACTGCTTCAAGTATTCAGGGACACTTTGGAGCATTAAAATCTGTTGCTAGAATTCCAAGGACAAAGACCTTGCAAAGCCGCTGACGAACAGCTTTAGAATGAAAAGGGCTTTAGAATTCAGTTAAAGTCAACAAACTTTTATTGCTCTCTACTGTAGGACAGGTGCTGCGCCAGGGGCTTTAGGGAAGCAACGATGAAGAAGGCGGCCTTGGCCTTTGTGGCGTTCTCAGGATGGGGACTGGGGCATTCCCAGAATGGCGCATTGCGAGGCTCCGTTCCCTGGGGGTTGGGAGATGCTGATTGTGTTCTGGACCCTTCTCTTGTAGCTCCTCTCTGTTAGCATTTTCTTTCCTTTTTTTTTTTTTTTTTTTTAGATTTTATTTATTTATTAGTTAGAGAGAGAGAGCGAGCACAAGCAGACAGAGTGGGAGGCAGAGGCAGAGGGAGAAGCAGGCTCCCTGCCAGGCAAGGACTCGATCCCAGGACGCTGGGATCATGACCTGAGCCGAAGGCAGCCGCTTAACCAACTGAGCCACCCAGGCGTCCCTGTTAGCATTTTCAAAGGCTTGAGAAGAAAGGACACTGGTTTAACTTTCTTTAGTCCAGACTTTCTCAAACGTATTGGGTAATGGCTTCTTGCGCCTGGTGAATTATTTATTCACATCGCCAGAATGTGCCAGAATGTTCCATGGAGCATATGTTGGGACCTGGGGGCCTGGGGCAGCTCCATGGGGGGGTGGGCTAGGAGGGTAATGAATACATTTTCTTCTTTTAGAATAAACTAGAAGGATCTCTGTTTGGGGCTATTGGTATTCATGTCTTTGCTCTCTTCCACAGAAGATGTATCTGCCGATGCTTGGGTTTAGCTTTGGGTGCTTTCTTAAAGGGGTGTCTTTTGAAATCGGGGGATTACTCAAGCATCGAGACTCCTAGCTACAGGGATCCCTTGCTGAAATGAGTGTTTGGGGAACATGAGTACCGTCACAGTGTTCATAACATATGCAAAAGCACAATTTCCAACCGGGCATTGACGTAGGCTGCATTTTAATGGGGAGAAGATACTGGAAAACAACAGAGGAGGGGTCATTTGCCTCCAGCTTGGGGGGTGGGCTTGTCAACAGGGCTCTGCTTTCATCTCTGATGAGGTCACTCCGCCCCTGGCCAGACGCCAGGTGTTTATTTACAGGACGAAAAGAGGTGGGCAACTGTTTCTAGCATGTCAATATCCAAGCTTTGGCCTTATAACAGTGGCCTCTTCTCAGAGGTGACATGTAGCAAAGCTGTTTGACCACAGAGCCGGGGCCAAGATGTAACTTAGATCCCCAGGGCTGTAAAAAATTAAATGTCTCCACGGGTGTGGTGTCATTTTTCCCTTGGTTGGGAAATAGCCTGGCACCATGATGAAGGGGATGCTCTTCCGTGTCATAAGGCTTGGCCCTGCCTTGGGTCTGTCACGTGTCCTTTCTGATCCTTGAGTTCTTCTGGCAATCGGGGCTAATTCCCACTTTGGAATGGCCAGCACCTGATGAATTGGAAGGCCCCTGGGGTCTGCCACTCTGATTGGATGGTCAAAAGGAGAGACAATATGTAAAAATGCTTTATAAACTACAAAGCACGGTATAAGTAGGGTTATAGCCAAACTCTACTGTGGGCTCACGATTTGCCAGTGTCTGTTCTAAATGAGTTACATGCATTATCTAATTTAAGGCCCAACCCTAGGGGATTGGGTACCATGATTTCCCCCACTTTACAGATGAGGAAACTGAGACCCGGAGAGGCTAAGTACTTAGTGTATGGTGACATGTAGTGGACCCGGGGTTCCCGCCCTGGTCTCTCTCTTCAGAGCCCCAGACCTGAGTTCCTCAATCTTTGCTAGGGGAGAAGTGTTCTCCTAGGGAGGATGTGGGGGGTTCTGAGTATTCTGAGGGAGGGCACAGGGTCCTAAGGGCTCCAGATCCTTTCCTGGAGCCTTTGATGTCAGGTGCTCCAGGGTGAGGCATAGGGACTGAGGGGGCCTTCTCCCGCTAGTCCTTGCTGGTGACGGTGCTTCCCCGTCTCTGCAGATGAGGAGGGAGTCGTCACGAACAGGCTGTCCCTGCTGTTGCTGTGAGGTTACTAGTCACTAGGGACACTCCTCCAGCCCTTCGCTTCCTTCATCCTCACAACTGCGAAGGAGGGACGAGTGAACACCATCTCTTAGAGCTGGAGAAACTGAGGCATAGAGAAAAATCGTGAAGTTGTGCAACCAGGAAGCTGTGGAGCAGAGACTCTAAGCAGGGACATGTGGTCCTAATGCAGTTTACTGTCATCCTGTGTGAGGTTGTGTTTCAGACCAAGGAAGGCTCAGGCCAATCCCTAGGGCAGACCAGGAGAGAACTGGGTGGGCCCTTTATGTATTTGTATCTTATTAATCTGCATAATTAAGAGGGCTGACTGTCCTCTGTTTACAGATGAAGGAATGCAGCTTTTTTTTAAAAAAGATTTTATTTATTTATTTGACAGAGAGAGATCACAAGTAGGCAGAAAGGCAGGCAGAGAGAGAGAGAGAGGAGGAAGCAGGCTCCCTGCTGAGCAGAGAGTCCCATGTGGGACTCGATCCCAGGACCCTGAGATCATGACCTGAGCCGAAGGCAGAGGCTTAACCCCTTGAGCCACCCAGGCGCCCAGGAATGCAGCTTTTGAGGGCTGAGGCTTCCCCGAAGCTACTCAGCTGGGCCGGAGCACCCAGTCTGCCCGCTCCAGAGTCCTGTCCCTCTACGTCTTGGTCACCCTCAGGAGCCCTCTGCTCTCTGAGACTCTGATTCCTGGAAAGATCCGGGTTCACTCTGTCCTTCTCGGTGGGCACCCCGGGGACCAGGCCTCTCCTCACATCTACTTCATGCCCCTTTCCTCAGCAGCCAATACCAGGCGCAGGTGGTCCGTTAAAGGAGAGGGAGGGGGGCCACGAAACAGGAAATGCGTGGGTGAGACAAATCACTTGTCTTCTGTGGTGGCCACACCCACAGGAGTCTCAGCAGACAAGTTTGGTTTCTCTGTCCTCTTGTCCTCTGGATTTTCACTGTGTAGAACTATGACCAGCTCCCTGCCCCCGCCCCCCCGCCCTGCCACCCCCGAATCACATTGCAGCACCGCTGAAGTCAGCAGCCGGGGGTCCTTCAGCCTGGAGGCCTGGCCGGAAGGGTCAGGCTGCAGTCTCAGTGCTGGCAAGAGCTGATGGGGGCGGGGCCTGCTGAGCGTGGGCAAAGCAGGGAAGCAGGGAAAAGGTATTCGTTTTTCCACTTGTTCTTTTCACTGCATTTTATGAAATGCCTCCCGGATGACAGGCACTGTGTTTGGCACTGGGGGTAACAACAGAAGCTCTGGAGTCGGTGGGACCGGATTCAGACTCCAGCCCCATCCCTGGGCCACTCCATCCACCTGTGTATCAGCACGTCATCTTCAAACCCAAGCCGGCAGCAGCGCCCAGCGCGCCGAGCGATGGATAATGAGGGTTCGAGGAGGTCGTGTATATGAAATGCTTAGAACAGCGCGGGGCCTACAGTAAGCGCTGGATAAATGGCAGCTATTAGTGCTATGATCATCTCTGTCCTTGGGAGTTCACAGTCTGGTGAGACACAAGACATTAAAAAAAAAAAAAAAACTCAGACTATTTTCTAACAACTTGGCCAGGAAGTGATGCTGAGGTACCCCTCAGTCAGAATTTCCTGCTTGCTGCTCTGTCTGAGATGCAGTGAGGTCATGGTCCATGCTTTCAGCTGGAGGTGGGTCTGTCGATGCTGGCTATGAGCCCTGTAGGCTGAGAAGGGTCCGGACCGGGGGTGCCCCCCTCGCCGCCTTGCTTCTGTTCAGTGTCACCTTTTGAAAGGAGAGAAAAACTGTGTTGGGATTGGAAAGAGCTGCCCAGGCTCCTTCACCATTCTGCACTGCGCATAAGAGACAATGAGATGGAAAATCCAAATGACCCAAATGAATATATAAGAGGAGGAATTTTAACAGCCTGATGACAAGCAGCACAAGAAATGATTATCCTCTGGCAGATGGTAAGCATTTCAGAAGCACCAAAGCACGAAGGGATTCACGGGGTAAAGTTGGGGACCCTCACTCACTGGCCCCGTGGAATTCCTCTGGGGTTGGGGCTCTAGACTTCGCAGTCTAGACTTCACAGCGACTTCATCTTTCCATTTTGCCGCACCTGGAAGAACCAGCCAGAGGTGAAACTCTGTTCCCAAGCATCACCTGCTTTATTATATTCACCGTCTTAAGGACAATATTTCCCCAGAGGCAGAGGAGATGAGGCTTTCCAGTGGCCTCAGAAAGTCTCAGCTTTAATCAGACTGTGATAATCCTACGTTCTGGTCCTAATTGTAGAAAATAAACAATTGAAATTGTTTGCTTTACTATTGTCGACTTTGTCCCCAAAAGACCATCTCCAGGAGGTAGCTTTAAAAAGATAAAGTTTAAAAAAATAATTTATTTATCATTTTGGAGTAAGCCAGTCTGTATGGAAAATCTACTTCCTTCTTAGAAGGTCAGGTGTGCTGGTCTTAAGATATGGGAGTGAAGCTAAGTGCAATTCTTAGGTTCACCTGTTGGTGGGGCTGTTCATTCCTTGGGGTGGCTTCTGTAGGGTCCAGGCATGATCTAGATCTTACAATAATCTAAACCAAGACTTGGACAAGAGTGAGATGGGGAAGCAGACTAGGGCATAGGCATATAAGCAAGCTAACATCATCCCTGGTGATGAGAATTTTCACTAGAGTGATCCTATCTTGGGTGTGGTGGGTTGAGCAGTGCCCCCCACACAGGTCCCCCAGTTGCTTTCCCCCAAGATATGTCCATTGCCTTAATCCCCAGAAATTACGGATGTGACCTTATTTGGCAAAAGGGTCTTCGTAGTTGAGATCACATTAAGGATCCTGAGGTGAGATCATCCTGGGTTATCTGGGTGGGGCCTCTCCTGGGTGACGTCGATTGTCCGGTGGTAACTTCTTGCTCCTCCAGCCTTCCAGTTACAGCCACCTGGTTTGTCACGGTCACGAGGGAGAGACTGGCCCAGGTGACATAAGGTCGTAGAGACCATGAGATTGCAGGGATCAGGCGAGCCCCAGGTCTTAGCAGTTGCAGGGCCTGGGGACAGTTCCGGAGGGCTGCCTGAGTCCCTGGGGCACAGCAGACACCAGAGCCCCTTGTCTGGGCAGCTGGAAGGGGCTTTCTGACCCTCACAGACTGCCCCTGAGTTCTTTCTTAAGGCTTTGGTGCCTACGGCTCCTTGACCACTGGGCAGCCTCAGAAGGAAACAGCATGAATGAACAAGCAACCAACAGATACCAACGAGGAATGGTGCACAGAGCCGATCTCACCCTGGCAGCTTATTTTCTTTTCCCCCTTGCAGGACATGTGTGTTTGTGGTCATGATATTAGATTGCACACATTCATAGAGTCATATTTTTCTGCTAGTGAAATTGTTCCTGGCCCACATAATGGGATTAAATGTATCAGTATTTCATGGTGTTCCGCAAAAAGCCCTTAACTTCCAGGTGCTCAGCCGCACGGACAAGTTTGAGAACCACTGATCTATAACGAAGGGCAAAATCATTGAACGCGTAAGTAAGCAGGATGTTTGAGAGAAGCCGTTTGTCACGAATTCATCAGTATTTGGGGAGGTGGAAACTGTACACAGGTACGGGCAAACTGATAAATGTAAGGCATTGAAGATTTTGCAAAAGGATCTCATTAGACTTCACGTCTAATAGAATTGATAGAAAACTCTTGAAGACGTCTTTTGGCCTTCGGGATGAAACCAGAAAAGCAGCTTCGTTTCATTAGCCAAACATAACCTCATTGCTTCCTGGCCACATTTTGACTTTTCTCCACCTGCCCATGCAGAGGGATGTTGTCTGGGTCAAGGCCACATCACAGATGTTGGCCCTGGGCTCTAGGGTCCACACACCCCACTTCTCAATCAGTCTGGGGAAGGGCTTATCCTGGGATCAAGGCCACTGTCCCCTGATCTAAATTGCATCTTACTGAGCTCTCCAATAAAACCCAGAAGAAGGACCTGGTGTCCCTGTAGAGCCTCTGCAGGGATTTACAAGAGGACCTGCTGCAAAGACCCAGACGCCTGGACGTCAGACACTGATTAGTCCTCCTCCCAGAAAACATTGCCTACCTCTGAACTCAGCAGTGAACTAGCCACAGGGGGGTGTGGCATGCTTCTTGATCACTGGATACCCCCCAGGCCAGAGACGGTTCAGAGAAGTTTCCAGAACACCAAGAGGGTGAAGGTTTGGGGTAAGAAAACAGAGAAATAAAAAGGATAATTAGACTATACAAATAATAATAAAATTCTTTTAATAATAATATGAGACAAGGATGCAAGAGAAAAAAATAGTTAAGAAAAAATATAGTTAATAGTTAAAAAAATAGTTAATAGGCTGGAGGAGCAAGAAATTACCACTGGACAATCGACGTCACCCAGGAGAGGCCCCACCCAGATAACCCACGATGATCTCACCCCTGACCCGAGCAGGTGCCCAGCGGTCAAAAAAATAGTTAATAGTTAAGAGTTAAAATTATTTTTTTTAAAGATTTTATTTATTTATTTGACAGAAACAGAGATCACAAGTAGGCGGAGAGGCAGGCAGAGGGAGAGGAAGGGAAGCAGGCTCCCCGCTGAGCAGAAAGCCCGATGCGGGGCTCGATCCCAGGACCCTGGGATCATGACCTGAGCCGAAGGCAGAGGCTTAACCCACTGAGCCACCCAGGCGCCCCAGAGTTAAAATTCTTTTAATAATTATATGAGGCAAGGATGCAAGAGAAAAAAATCCCACGTAAGCAAGGGATACATTCTGGACCTGGAAGAAATGACTTTAAATCAGACAGAAAAAAAAAAATACTCCCTTATAAAATGGAGTTTCTTGCAAAAAAGCATATGTGGCAAGCAGAGCTGGAGGAAATAAAAGATTTAGGAAAATCCCTCTTCGATGAATCCATAATAGGCTTTTAAAGAAAATGATGAGTTTGGGGCATGGTGTTCCTTCCGTAATAATGTACTCAGCCCTTACCATGTGTCAGGCTCTGGCCTAGGCTCCGAGGAGACAGCAGGCAGAAGGCAGACACTGTCTGCCCTTGAAGGAATGAACTTTTAGGTGGGAATCCAGAAAGAAGGGTGGTAATTCCAGGGTCAGCTGTGATGACGGATGATAGGAAAGGACCCCGTGGGAACACTAGCACTTGAACAAAGAGGGAACATCCCCCTAGCCCGAGAGAGAGGGGACAGAGGAGACATTGTTGCAGTCACTGGCACTGAGCCCCCAAAAGCTCCTGCCCCCTGGAGAGGAGCTATCAGGAGCACGAATGGTTTTGAAAGTGTTTTAATGACTGGGCACCCGTCTGTAATGCAGCTGCCACGGCCCCAGAAACTCAGACATCGGGCCGCATGATGGAGTCTCCCCTGTCATAAATATTTGATCTTCTAAAACGGTATTACCGTAAATACTATTTGCTGCCCTAAAAAGCTTCGAGCTCATAGTTTTAATTTCCCACATTAGGAGTCTAATGAAGAGGATTTCAAAGTGCCCTCTCTGGGGAACAGAGTTTACTGGCAGGTTCCATGCTAGGTCCTGGGGGGAGGTTAAATTCGGATCAGGTGATTCCTGTTCTCAGCAACTGGAGGGGGGCAAGGAGGAGTGACAAGCGCAGCAGGTGTGGGTGAACCAGCCAGTGCGGGGTGTGGGGGGTCTGAGGACGGCCTCCTTCTGAAGGTCCTGGGGAGAGTGGGGGAGGCTGCACTTCACCAGGGTCCCAGAAAGGGGGTAACGACGCATCGCTGCCTGGGGGCCGGAGCCAACTCGGCTTCTGATTCTCGGGGTGGCCTCCGATGGGGAACACGGTTGCTTCCCCTGTGACATGCAGGTGCTGACTGCCTTCCTTTAGGGTGACTTCTCTGGGAAGACCTGTGTGCGGCGCTTGGCAGGCAGTCAGTGCTCAGGACATGTGTGAGCACAAGTTAGCTCCTCTGAGTCCAAGCTGCCTCGGCTAACTGCCACCCTGTGATCTCAGGTTAGCTCCAGCTCCCTCGGGGTGGCCTACAGGCTCCTCCATGAGCTTGCCTTCTTGCCTTCTTCTCTTCCCCTTCCTGATCTCCTGCTGCGGATATGAGCCCCAGGCCCCAGTCGGTCATCTCATCCTCCTTATCCTTCCCCTCCTGCTCTCTCTCAGCCTTTGTTCTGCCTAAGCCCTTCTGGTTGTCACGCTTTAACTGTTCTTGCCTCCTCCGGGAAGCCTCCCTGACACGGGGCACACCTGCCACTCTCCCCGGCCTCCCCCAGACCCCGTCCTGAGGACAGGAGCTTCCTGACTGCCTGCTTGTTCACACAGCCGGGAGCATCTGGCAAGGACAGAGGCTCGCTCTTCTGTCCATCTCCAGCGCTTGGCAGAGGGCTTGGTTCGCGGCGTTCAGTGAATGTTTGTTGAACGAATGAGTGAATTACGCAGAGATTTATAATTTCTGAAGGACTTTCATCCTGATGCCATGTGTATTCTTCCAAAGTCCCTGGGAGCATTAAGAGACTCAGAGAGGTTAGGTGACTTTTCCGGAGTCACTCAGCAGATTTGCAGCATAAAGCAGCATGCCTCTGTTCTACCCTGGGCCCCAGGGCAACTCTGAGTGATTACAGAGTAGTCCAGGGTCTGAGCCATTTAAGGCTGGGTCAGAGCATATCTTTCTGACTCTGGTTGATTAAGAGTTGAGGGCTTCTACAGCAAGGTAAGTCCTGGGCCTCTGGTGTTCCAGGTCATGGCAGAGTGAAGAGGGAGGAGAGGGGTCCTTCCTGGGGCTGGGAGCTACCAAGAGCCCCCAGAGTCACCATATCCTATAACAGTACCCTTGAACTTCCTAGGCATTCTCTTTCGGGTGCTTACAGCCCCGCCTACAGAAGAGGAAACTGAGGCACAGAGATGTTCTGTCACCTGCTCAAGGTCATACAGCTAGTACATGGCAGAACTTGGCAAGGAACCGAGCTATTGACTACCACTCATTTCCCTGGGTCTTTGACACAGAGATCATGCCAGGGTCTAAAACAAATCTAGCCCCCAGGATGGCTGGTGCCGATGATTTAAAGGGACCAACAGTGCTTAATCTTCCTGCCGGGCTCCCTCATTTTAGTAAATGTTGAGATTTAAGAGCTCATAAAACTGAGCTATAACAGTGCCCTGCCAAGAGCTCCACACAGGGCTTTCTATCCTAGGCTGCGCCCGGCCTGGCGGTCCTCGCCTTGTCCCAAGTCACCCCGCCAGAGCTCTAGAGCCAGCTTCATTGCCAGGCTCCTTGAGTCCTCAAGGGGCCCATCAGGTTGTTTATGTCCTTGCCAGGGCGAGACTGACATGCAATGTGGCAACGTGCACAGTGACTGACTAACCGGATTCGTAAATTGTTCATGATGCTGGCAGCGGCGGTGGGAACGCGGGCCAGCATCGGGGTGCAGCCTGGTCACAGGGGCGAATGACTGTGGACGGAGCATCTGCACAGGGACTGTCTTCCTGTGGCCAAGGCAAGACAGGGGTGACTCATGTCCCTGCAAGCAACTCTGGCTATCGGCAGCCCCCCTTCAGCTCTGTCTCAATGGTGGCTTTCTTCAGACTGGAACCTGCTTCTACGGGGCTCATGTCGCCAACATGCACGTTCTCCAGCACTTGGCGTGGTTCTGTCCTATGGTTGATATCCAAGCAGGGTGAAAGGATAGATGGAGGGATGGAAGGACGGAAGGAGGGGTGGATGGATGGGAGGAGGGGTGGACTGAAGGATGGTTGGATTGATGGGTGGATGGATGGACAGATGGATGGATGGATGCAAGAATGGATTGAAGGAAGGAAGCAAGGAAGGGGTAAATTGATTAAAATGTCCTCAATCCTTCATATCTCACTATAAGTGTACCTTTTGCAATGTAATTCTAACTCCTCACACGAAGTTGTAGAGGTAGAGGTCCCCCTACCCTCACCCCTTAAATATGGGCTGGCTTTGTGACTTGCTCTGGCCCGTGGAATACAGTGGAAGCGGCAGTGGCCAGTCCATGCCAAGACTTCAAGACGCCTTGGGCACCTCCGCTTTGTCCTTAGAACCCAGCTAAGCAGCCGAGTGAATAAGCAGGAAGGAGCTAGCTTGCTGGGTGATGGGAGACTCACAACCCAGTCACCCATCACCCCAGCCTGCCGGCAGCCGGCCGCCACACCTCCGTGTGAGGGGACCCCAGCTGACCCGCCAGCTGACTGAAGATGCAAGGCGGAGCTCAGTCGAGGCCAGCCAAGCCTGGCTGGGACCTTCCCCGCAGACCCATAGCCTCGGGAGCAATGGTAAATTCTTGTCATGTTGAAGCCATTTAGCCACGGCCTGGCCGGTTGCGTGGAGAGCTGATTGGGCGCAGACACCTGGGAGATGAGCCCTGTTGGGTTCAGAATTGTCCTCACTTCTCTTACTTCCCTGCTTAGTCCTGTGCCCTCATCTCCTGTCACAACCTGGCCAGAACGTTCCACCCCATGTTGGACTTTCTTCTTCTAAGTCTGCGTCTGAGCTGCAGGGGAAGCCGCTGCGGTTCAGTTCAACCGATTACCTTCACGGAGCACCTGCTGTGTGAAAGGCGTCCTTCCAGCCACCATGGGGGTAGAGAAAACCACCAAGGGCTCCTGCCTTCCATCGGCATCCGGTTGCCCTTATGACATTAATAATAAGTGATATCTTTACAGCCCCTGGCAATAGTCAGAGGGCTTTCACATCCATCACATGGTGGAGCTTAGGATTTGGGGGCGACACAGCAGGTTAGATACAGAATTAGCTGTTACTGAGTGCCTACTGCATACTGAGCGACTACTGCATACACGGCACTGTGGTGGAGGCTGGAGAAGGAGACATAGAGGTCATGCTAAAGATGCCTGCTTCTCTGTGGAGGCGGCCCCCTGGACGCACCCATTCCTGCTTGGTCGAGGAAAGGGAGATGCACAGCCCAGGACCACGAGGAACAATGTATAAAGTTCCACTTTTAGGTGAAAGAATCAGTGTGGCAAATGCAGGTTAGGGGAGTCACGGCTGAGTACCAGTCCTGGAGAATGAGACCTGAGGAGGTTTCAGCTGTCAAAGCTACACCTGAAGAGCCCTTCAGATTTCAGATCAGAGAACACATCTGAATTCCATGTGGGATCATGGTGAGGGTCACGAGAGCCCCTGGGCCAGTCGGGCCACATCTAGATGGATCTGTTCCATCCTCTGCATTGTAAGGAATATATTAATGCTGGTCGTGTCAGTCCCAGGGTGTGGTCAGGGAAGTGACTGTGATGGAGAAGGGTCCAGAAACTGGGCCTGGAATACTTGAGGAAATTTGGGCTTCTTTTAGCCTGGAGAAGAGAGGACAAAGGAAAGATGGGGTGGGGTGGGGGAGTCAAATATTTGAAAAGCCTGTTGTGTTTAAAAGGTCCAGTTTTCTTCAATGTTGTCCAAGAGGGTGCCTGGCAAGGAATTGTAAAAGGAGAAATTTCAGTTCCACTTAAGAAGACCCTGTCTGCTGTCTTGAGCCGCCATCACTGAAAAAGCTCTCTCCGTGGAGACCAGTATCAGTTGACTAGTGGTGGCTGGAAATGGGGCTCGTGGACATGGCCAGAGTTTGGATTCAGTAACTCCTGAGGTTCCTTCCACCTCTGAGTTCCTTAGAGTGACCTCTAAGCCCCCGGGGGTCTGCAACATTCTCCAGTAAAGGCAGCTGAAAGAAAGGCTAACATGGAAGGCCTCCATCAGCACATTGGTCTCTGGTGGCTGCTGAGAACGTTTGAGAAATGGTCTGTGCCAAGAGAATGCACATTCGCCTTCTTAGAGGAACCCACATAAATAGGCTATCTATATAAAGGTTCATATGTACATGTTATAAAAACATTGCCTGTAATTTATATAACTATATGGCATCTACAGAAATGCGATGCATAATTTACCATCCTGCTCTGAAGCGGTGGGAGCAAAAGCCCGGACCCCTCTTTTCATTATGATGAGTGCCTCGCCTCTCCCGATGAAAGGGTGTAAGAAAATGTGAAGCCACTGTGTCAGCCAGAGCTAGGGGGGAGCTGGAGAGGAACACCCACAAGGGGGGGAACGAACGAGACACACGGAGCCAAAGGAGTGGTCGGAATAGTGGTGCTGCGGTGGGGGACCAGTCGGCAGGGGGAAGGAAGGGATGGGCAGAGTACGGTATTCACCGGCTTCCGGCTTGCTGCTTTGGGACAACGATGTCGTTGACGGTAATAGCAGTAATCGTTAACATTTATTGAGCACTTAGCGTATATGCCAGGGAGTAGGAGTTCTAAATATCATCTCATTTAAACCTCACAACAATCCAACGCAGCAAGTGCTCTCGTTACTTCTGTTTTATAGAGGAGCAGTGACAACTCAGAGAGCTGAGGTAACTTAGTCTAGGTCACACAGCCAGGAAGTGAGAGAGATTGCATTCGAACCTGATTTGATCAGCCTCTTCCTGGTCACATCTTGTCTGTCTGTCTCTGCAGCACTAGTGGAGGGCCATCTGTCTGTCTTTCAGTCACCTGCAGTCCCTAGAGGGTGATGGCATCAAGGAACATTTCGAGAGTGCTGAGGGATCCCACCACCTCAATATATTGATCCCTCCTCCGGAATGAGACAGGCGAGAAAGATGAGTTCTGCCTGGTGGCATAAATTAGCTCTGTGCCCTTGGGGGTCCGTCTCACCGTGCGGCCTCCTTGCCCTTCCGGCGGCGGCCCGCCTGCAGCAGCGCTCTGACTTTGGAGCGATTCACAGCCGGCACGTGGCAAATGCTGGGACAACAGCTTCCATGTTGAGCCTGGACAAATGGCAGAGCAGAGCAGAGGGCAATGCAATTTACAAGGAGTCTTGGCAACCAGGCAACGGGCAATAAACCAGAAAATCGCCGAGGAAACGCAGTGGAGCGCAGGCAAAAGGAAGGGCAGGATTTGTGAGCCAATTTACACCTGTCAGGGGAGGGGTGAGGGAGGTGCCAGGCGGCTGCGAAAGCCAGGGGACCACCAGGCTGTCACCTCCGGCAGACCTGTCGAAGGGCAGTGGGGACATGCATTCCCCGCTGGCCTCTGGGACATTTCTGAGTGGATCTCAGCCCCCCTCTCTGCGAGGAATCCGAGCCTGTAAGAGCACTGTGGGCCAGGTGTGGGGGTAAAGATGGGGAGGGAGTGACCCTCTCTTTTCTTTGCTCCCAGGAATCGATACAGGATAGATGACACCTTCTCAGACACAAACAGAACCCACCTTGGGCCACCACTCCAAGGAATTAGTCTCTTGGGAAGTAAACCTCATTTCTCAGGTGAGACACTCATTGTGGGGTGGGAAGTAGACATGCAAGGAGGTGGAAAATAAGTGGAAGTGGGGGGCCCCTTCCCTCCAGGATGCCATTGGCACACATCTGCTCCGAAACATATTCCCATCCCTAGAGACCTCTGTGGGGAGCAAATTTGACAGTCCTTGGGGCCTGTGGAGTGGGGAAGGGACAGGTTTTCATGCTATTAATCTATGCACCTAAACAAAAGATCTGAAGGTGTCTAGAGGAAAAAGTGCACCTTCCATCCTGCAGGGCCCGGAGAGTGTCTGCCTTGGGAGAGTCTGGCACATTCAAGCCTTGGCTGAATGAGTTCGCACATGAGGAGTAATGCTCCAGATGCAGAATTAGGATTAAGGGATATGATCTCAAGCTAAGTTAAAGACAAAGGCTTATAATAAGCTTTGCTAAGAGGACTGCCATGCTGCTCTGGCCCTGTAATTCTTGCTGATGCTCCTGGGAAGTGAGGAGTGGGATCCTGCAGTGTAAAGAAACAGGCCACGGTTTCCCCCTCTGGAACCAAAGTTCTCCAGGGCCCTATCCAGCTCTGCCTTGCTGTGACTCTATGGTTTGGGACAATCGTGGGGCCTTAGGCATCAACTTGGAAAAGCAAGTGATCCTTTGCACATGCCTCCTGGAGCTCCCCACTGAAGTTCTGGAAAGCCTTCTTGAGGATCCATCATTCTCTTGCTTCTGGGTTCTCTGGCCTCCTCCCCCACAAGGCCTTGCTCCTGCTCAGCAGGACATAGCAAGGGGGTCTTAGGTGGGACCTACACAGGCTCCTGTCACAATTCCCATCTAGGAGGCCACTTGCAGGAGTGTTGGAGTGTGGGGAGGGAGCAATGGTGAGATGGCAACTACCCATCCCAGCACATGGCCCCTCATTCAGCCTTCTGGCCCCAAGCACAGAGATGAGGCAAGCCCAGCATGACTAAGACTGCTTTGTCTGCCAACCTGGTTGGCATTCACACAATTAAAATAAAAAAAAAAATACATTTTATTTATTTATTTGAGAGAGAAAGATAGAGATAGTGAGAAAGAGCGTGAGCAGGGAGGAGTGGGAGAAGTCATCTTCCCTCTGAGCAGGGAGCTCAATGCAGTACTCGATCTCAGGACCCTGAGATCATGATGAGAGCTGAAAGCAGCTGTTTAACCAACTGAGCCACCCAGGTATCCCCAATTCACACAATTTAGGCAGCTAAAAGGGTGACTCTGGACGAGCACATAGGCAGGTTTGAGTTCCCCTTCCCCGCAGCCAGGAGATCTGGGCGAGTTACTTTCCTTTGAGGGCCTCTGTCCCCTGTACAGTGAACATGAGGATAATACTTACCACGTAAATCTACGGAGCATCAGAACTAACACGTGGAGGCACCTAGTGCAGGGCCCAGTGTGCTCTTACTGCACACTGGGAACAGGGCACTATGCTTAGCGCCAAGGACCCGAATTCCAGGGACAGAGATGCATACATTCTACAGTGACCTAATTAGAGATTCTAGCCACGGGACAAGCAGGAGGCTCAGGACTCTGACCTCAGCTGGGCTGTTTGGGACAGGCTGAGACCACACAGGGGAGTGAAGTTGAATTTCCAAGGACCTGGGAATGCACCGAATGGTCTGCAGAATCCAGGCCAAAGGAAAAGGGCAGAGAAAAGAACCAGATCTTCCCAGAAGGATCTGTCACAGGGTGTACCAGTCAGTTTTGCTGTATAACAAACAAGGATAGCATCTCTGTGCCATACTACAATAGGCACTTGGTTTGCTCACAGATGTACAAGTTATCCAGGAAAGCTCTGCTTCATATGGACCCCAGGCTGAAGGGGCATCAGTGTCCTCAAAGCTCACAGGGAACAAGTGTGAAGGACCAGTGTGAAGTCAAGGAGTGGGGACTTACACGTGCCCATGTTGAGGCCGGAGGAAGTGTACATTTGCAGGGAGGGAGTGAAGAATTGTGGTTTCTACTCTACCAGGCAAAGAGTGGGCCCTGAGGGGGGGAAGAGCGTTTACAAGATGGAGAGATCATCAAGGTGACAAACACCAAAGTGAGAGACACACACCAGAGAAGTCTGGGTTCTCTGTGCAAGGGAGATGTGTGACACTGTGGGGCTTTAGGGGGATGTGTGGCAGTGGGGCTTTAGGGGGAAGGAAATGTTCAGTGACAGAACTGGGTCAGAAACAATAGTGTCCCCTCCCACAGGTCCCAAGGCACTGCCTAGAAGTCCCTATGCATATTACTTTATCAGTCACCAAGTGGGCTGGCATGGAAGTGGCTTGGCTACGATCCTTGCAGGAAAACAACCTACTGTCACAACAGTAGGAAGTGTATTTTTAAAAAAGATTTTATTTATTTATTTGAGAAAGAGAGAGAGCATGAGTGGAGAGAGGGAGAAGCAGACGGCCAAACCAGGAGCCCAATGTGGGGCTCGATCTTGGGACCCTGAGATCATGACCTGAGCTGAAGGCAGAGGACCCACGGAGCCACCCAGGCACCCCGTAAGAAGTGTATTTGATCTGAGAGAATACAAGGACTCTGGTTATGTAGGAAAATGACTAGGCGACACCAATATATTATAATTTATTCCTAAAAAATCCAACTCTTCTCATTCAGGTCTAATGTACCCAAGTGCATCTCATAATAGCTCCAAGTGCAGTTGCCTGGAAATACCAGGAAGGCACTTGGAGTTAATGAAGGGAATTATTAATTACTAAGGCAGATATGACCTTAAAAAGGGGACCTATGGGTCAAGATGATTGTTTATTTATTTATGACGGGTACTCCTACCAACTTCCAAACAAATTTGTGATGACTGACAATTAAAAATATAGGCTCCAGGACAGTGAGGTTAGAGATGAAATACCCAAAGTCACATGGATGAAGGGAGGAAATGATTAAAAAAGAAACCTAGCAGAAGATAGTTACTGCAATTGCACATTAAATTGAGCTAAAGTGAAAAGGGAGATATGATGAGTTATTGGACGGAAGAAAGTAGAGCCATTTGTCGGGAGAGGCAGACTTTTCCCCGGCACTCAGTATGAGCACAAATTCCTCATGAGGCTCTCAATATAAGGATACAGAGGCACATCATACACACTCTCTTCTTCACACGTTCTTCAGATGGCCGTTCATTACACGGGTCCTGGAGAGGAGCTGAGGTCTTAGGGATGAACCTTCTAGACTTTATGCAGCCTCAGCTAATGGCTTATGGGTGGTTGTAGAGGCAGGCCTGGTTAGGCATGTTTAGAAGGCCTGGGTTAAAGCCAAAGGTCAAGGGCTTGGGGGAGATGTGTGACGTTCCCCCCTGGGACCCAGGCCGAGAAAGTACCGCCCCCCGCCTGAAGCCTCCTTGCCCTGGTCCCCCTGAAAGCGTGAGAAGCAAGCAAGGCGGTATCCTGAGTGGGGGAAGCGAGGCAAGCCCTTGATAAAGGACAAAACATGACCACAGCATGGAATGACACCAACATGAACGACCGAAAGGAAAGCTGCTAGAATCACGGTGCGAACCTCTGGGTGGTGGAAATTCAGAGGATTCTTTTGTTCCCAGTGTGCTGCACCTCCCAGACCTTCTGGATGGAGCTCGTGTACCTTCTCTAAGTAGAAAAACAAGAGAGAGAAGGCTGGCTTTTGTAAATCCTGATTCTGGAGGTCTGTTTGAACAGCTGTTCATTCCTGTTTCTGCTTCTCTCACGGGTTACTAAACCTGATCCCACTTTTCCAAACTGGGTAAAGAAATCACACGCATTAATTTCGAAATAGGGTAAAGAAGATGCTGGAAGACACCGGCAGCTGCCGTCTCCTGCCGGGAAGAACGTGTCACTTCATTGGTGCAACTTCTTGGGCAGAAAACCTGGCAGTATACCACAAAAGCTTTTATATTATTTATTTATTTATTTATTTATTTATTTATTTTTAAAGAGTTTCTTTTTTTTTTTTTTAAGATTTTATTTATTTATTTGACAGACAGAGATCACAAGTAGGCAGAGAGGCAGGCAGAGAGAGAGGGGAGGAAGCAGGCTCCCTACCGAGCAGAAAGCCCGATGCGGGGCTCGATTCCAGGACTCTGGGATCATGACCTGAGCCCAAGGTAGAGGCTTTAAACCACTGAGCCACCCAGGCGCCCCACAAAAGCTTTTAAAATGTGCATCCTGGGACACCTGAGTGGCTCAGTTGGTTAAGAGTCTGCCTTCTGCTCAGGTCATGATGGGTCCTGGGATCAAGTCCCACATCCGATTCCTTGCTCGGTGGGGAGTCTGCTTCTCCCTCTGCCTGATGCTCCCTCTGCTTGTGCACTCTCTCTCTCTCTCTGTCAAATAGATGAATAAAATCTTTAAAATTAAAATTAAGTGCACATACTATAGCTACACTAATTTTGTCTGTGGGAACTTATTCTAAAGAAGTAGTCACAGTTGCATGTGAGGACTGAGCTCTAAACAGTATTCCTTGCGGCATTGTCTATAAAGTGCAGAAGCAACCTAAGTAGTCACCGTCAGAGATCGAGTCAAATACCTGGTGTTCC
>RCUC01154423.1:0-32788 GCA_003697995.1 Taxidea taxus jeffersonii
GTTGAGACCTGATTTATGACCCAGGATGTGATCTATTCTGGAGAATGTTCCATGGGCACTAGAGAAGAATGTGTATTCTGTTGCTTTGGGATGGAATGTTCTGAATATATCTGTGATGTCCATCTGCTCCTGTGTGTCATTTAAGACCTTTATTTCCTTGTTGATCTTTTGCTTGGATGATCTGTCCATTTCAGTGAGGGGTGTGTTAAAGTCCCCTACTCTTATTGTATTCTTGTCAATGTGTTTCTTTGACATTGTTATTAATTGGTTTATATAGTTGGCTGCTCCCATGTTAAGGGCATAGATATTTAAATTGTTAGATCTTCTTGTTGGACAGACCTTTGAGTATGATGAAGTGTCCTTCCTCATCTCTTATTATAGTCTTTGGCTTAATATCTAATTGATCTGATATAAGGATTGCCACCCCAGTTTTCTTCTGATGTCCATTAGCATGGTAAATTGCCCCCCCCCTCACTTTCAATCTGGAGGTGTCTTCAGGTCTAAAATGAGTTTCTTGTAGGCAGCATATGGATGGGTTTTGTTTTGTTATCCATTCTGAAACCCTGTGTCTTTTGATTGGGGCATTTAGCCCATTTACGTTCAGGGTAACTATTGAGAGATATGAGTTTAGTGCCATTGTATTGCCTGTAAGGTGACTATTACTGTATATTGTCTCTGTTCCTTTCTGATCTAATACTTTTAGGCTCTCTCTTTGCTTAGAGGACCCCTTTGAATATTTCCTGTAGAACTGGTCTGGTGTTTACAAATTCTTTTAGTTTTTGTTTGTCCTAGAAGCTTTTTATCTCTCCTTCTATTTTCAATGATAGCCTAGCTGGATATAGTATTCTTGGCTGCATGTTTTTCTTGTTTAGTGCTCTGAATATATCATGCCAGTTCTTTCTGGCCTGCCAGGTCTCTGTGGATAAGTCTGCTGCCAATCTAATATTTTTACCATTGTTACAGACTTCTTGTCCAGTGCTTTCAGGATTTTCTCTTTGTCGCTACGACTCGTAAATTTTACTATTAAATGATGGGGTGTGGACCTATTCCTATTGATTTTGAGGGGGATTCTCTGCACCTCCTGGATTTTGATGCTTGTTCTCTTTGCTCTATTAGGGAAATTCTCTACAATAATTCCCTCCAGTATACCTTCTGCTCCCCTTTCTCTTTCTTCTTCTTCTGGAATCCCAATTATTCTAATGTTGTTTCATCTTATGGTATCACTTATCTCTCGAATTCTCCCCTCGTGATCCAGTAGTTGTTTGTCTCTCTTTTGCTCAGCTTCTTTATTCTCTGTCATTTGGTCTTCTATATCACTAATTCTTTCTTCTGCCTCATTTACCTAGCAGTAAGAGCCTCCATTTTTTTATTGCACCTCATTAATAACTTTTTTATTTCAACTTGATTAGATTTTAGTTCTTTTATTTCTCCAGAAAGGGCTTTTATTTCTCCTGACAGGGTTTCTCTAATATCTTCCATGCCTTTTTCGAGCCCAGCTAGAACCTTGAGAATCGTCGTCCTGAATTCCAGATCTGACATATTACCAATGTCTGTATTGATTAGGTCCCTAGCCTTCAGTACTGCCTCCTGTTCTTTTTTTTGTGGTGAGTTTTTCTGCCTTGTCATTTTGTCCAGATAAGAATATATGAAGGAGCAAATGTAATACTAACAGGGTGGCAAAGACCCCAGGAAGATATGCTTTAACCAAATCAGAAGAGACCCCAAATCGTGGGGCGGGGGAGAAAGAGGGTAAAAAGAAGTTCAGAAAAGAGAAAAAAAATAGAAAAAAAAAAAAGAGAACACAAATAAAGAAAGAAATATAAAAGAAGAAAAATATTTATATATGTATTAGACTGGTGACAAGAACAGGGTCACCCACTTAATTTTGGGAATATTTTGGTCTCTTAGAAGAAACTAACTCCCAAAATTTTAAAGAATGAAAAACATATATAATGGTAAACAAAATGAAGGGATGAAATATGACTATAAAGATGAAAAAAAATTTTTTTTCTAACAAAGGAGTTGATAAGGTAAGTTGCTAGGCAGAATAAAATAAAATAAAATAAATTAAAAAGAAATAAAAAAAAGAAAGTGGAGAGAACTTTTTTGGGCTGGAGACTAGATCAAGCCCGGTACTAGATTTGGGATGTATTTTGATCTATTAGAAGAAGTTGTACCCCAAATTTTTAAAAAGAAAAAAAGCCCTATGTGTATACAAAGAATAAAGTTAGATACAGTGAAGGATAAAATATGACTATAATAATAAAGGTTCAAAAAAGATTTTTTAAAGAAAGTTATTAAGATAAACTAGTTAATAAATGTTAAAAGAGGAAAGAGTAAAAGTTAAAAAAAAATAGCAGAAGAGAAAAAAAAATTAAAAATTAATTAACTTTGCAAGACTAAAGATTCATGGGGAGAAAGCCAAGAATCCCATGCTTTGCTTTCTCCTCCTCTGGAATTCTGCTGTTCTCCTTGTTAAGTGAACTTGTTCTTGGCTGGATTTCTTGTTGATCTTCTGGGGGAGGGCCTGTTGTAGTGATTTTCAAGTGTCTCTGCCCCAGGCGGAATTGCACCACCCTTACCAGGGGCCGGGCTAAGTAATCCCCTCAGGTTCGCTTTCGGGGGCTTTTGTTCCCTGAATGCTTTCTGTAGAGTTCTGGAGGGGAATGAAAATGGCGGCCTCCCAATCTCTGGCTTGGAGGAGCTGAGAGCTCGGGGCCCCAGTCTTCAGTGCACCTTCAGAGAAAAGCGCTTAATCACTCCCGTCTCCCCAGCCTCTAGCCACGCTTGGAGAAAATCACGCACAATCAGTCCCGTCTCATTGGCGTCCAGCTGTGCTCCGAGGTCACCCAGCCTGTGACCAAGCATCTCTGTCTCTGGCACAGAGTCCCACCTGGAGTCTCCGAACCCCGCAGATCCCTGGGCTCTCCCAGGTCAGAGTCTCCCTGGATCTTGGGTCCCCACGCACAGAGCACCAGCCTGTGTCACAGATTATGGCTCAAGGTAACTCTGAGTTGAGAGCTCACTCCTCAGCTCTCTCTCCGCAGCCAGCTTCCCCACTCTAATACCTGTGAGCTCTGTGACACTCAGACACCCCCGATCCTTCTGTGACCCTGCGGGACCTGAGTCCACGCTGTCCCCCCGAGGTCTTCACTCCAGTTTAGCCTCTGGAGCAATGTCCCTCCGTGGAGCAGACTTTTAAAAGTCCTGATTTTGTGCTCCATTGTTCCACCGCTTGCCGGCCTCTCTCCCCGGGGTCTATCTTCCCGTCGCGTTGGATTCACTTCTCGGCTGGTCCTACCTTTTAGAAAGAGGTCAATTTTCTGTTTCTAGAATTGTTGCTCTTCTTCTCTTCGATCTCCTGTTGGATTCGTAGGTGTTCAGAATGGTTTGATAGGCTATCTAGCTAATCTCCTGCTGCCTGATGTCATCTCAGCCTGCTACTTCTCCGCCATCTTGACTCCTCCCCCCTGGCCTTTACAGTTCTTATACGGAAACCCTTTTAGGACTTTCCAGAGCTTCATCGTTAGCTTTTTAGTTTCTCCTGCCCAAAAATGGAGCACAAGAACTGCAGGGTGCATGGCAACTTTTCTGGCACTTTGGAAAGAATCTGCCCCAATTCTTGAATCCTTCTTACACACAAAGCTTAAGGACTAGACTTTGACTTAAGGGAATTAAGAGGAGAGAAGGAACAGAGACACCGGTTTCAGTTCAAGGGCAGAGACTGTAAAATACAGCAGGTAAGTGGAAAGAGCTCAAGAGACCACCGCTGTTTCAGGAGAAGAAAAAGACTAAAGTTATTTAGGGGAGTGCCTGATGAAAACAACATGAAGACGTTAACTAGGTTTAATGCATATGGAGAAGAGAAAAGGAAGTATGATTTCTGGTATGGAACCTCAGAATTGAGCAAATACTAGTGGTGTAATATCATTAATTGGGCACTACTCTTTCAGGTATCAAGCAACGCACCTCACATACTTGATTTAATCTCCACAAGTCTATGTTTCTGAGGCAAACATTAGGTACATTTTACAGATAAGCAAGAAAGGCTTAGGAGGATAAATGATTTACCCCACTTTCACATGGCTATTAGTGCTGAGTTTTGAAAACAAATTTAGGACAGATTTCTAAGTGATGCTTCATGGAAAAATCACTTTGAACTGAATTTGAAAAGACATGATTCCCATGAAGATCAGAAAAGAATGTAGTTGGTGTGACGGTAAGGTAGTATATATTTAGAGAAACTAGTCAGTTTGCATATAAGCCTGCATTTATCTCACTTTAGAACTTTACTATTTGCAAAAGTCTAGTAATCTCTTGTTCCAGTTTGTTTATTGACCTACTCAGGTTTGTTATTGTTCTTTGCTAGCCTGTACAATAGGATATATCTGAATGAGTCCCAGGAACAGCAAATGACACTGGGTCTAAATGACTGAAAGAGTGCTGATTTGGATGGCTCCATGTGGAAGGAAGTTTTATTCTCCAATGTATAGAGAGAATTTTCCATGTTATCGCACTTGGCCATATCCCTTACCATTGGCAAGGCTCTTGTTCTGCCCTGTCTTTTCATTTTCTGCCTCATTAATCTTTGATTTTTACTGGACTCTTTTTCTGATGACCCAGTTCATTACAAACAAATAAAGATAAATAAAACAACCATTTCAAACTGAAAGAATTCAACAGATTCTTTTCTCTGCCTGCTTCATTATATTTCCCTAAAGGACATTATAAATTGTGTGTACATAGTTGTATCACAATATACAAAATGAAAACAATAGCCTATGACTCTTACATGAATAAAAATTAATAAGCATATCTATTCTACTATAGTTTCATTTTTAAAGAGAATTAAAGATACCTGGATCTCCCTGATATGAGGAAGTGGAGATGCAACGGGGGTGGGAGTTAAGGTGGTAGGAAAAGTAAAAATGAAACAAGATGGGATCAGGAGGGAGACAAACCAAAAGAGATTCTTAATGTCATAAAACAAAATGAGGGGGGTGGGGGGGAGAGGGGTTGCGAGGGGGGGTTGGGGTTAAATTTATTTTTTAAAAAAAGCTTAAAAAAAAAAAAGATACCTGGATCAACAGAGCAATGTTATTACAGTCCATCCACAGTTCATTTGTGGTCCATGGAAATATTTTTAATTAAAAAAATCAGACAACTAAAATAATATTACACAAGTCCTATTTTTCAATCTCTTCTGTGATCTCAACTCTGTTTTACTAAACAAATATATTTCTTATTCCCTGGCCTTTTTTTCCCATTCTTCTTTTCCTATTTCATTCTATATTGTATTAGTCAGCTTAGATTGCTATAAGAAAATACCATGAAGTGAGTGGCTGAAGTTTTAATTTCTCATAATTCTAGAGGCCTGGAAGTCCACAATCAAGGTACTGGCACATTTAATTCCTGGGCAAAGGCCGTCTTCCTGGTTCACAGACTACTGCCTCTTGTTGTGTCCTCAGAGAGAGAGAGAAAGTTGTGGTCTCTCTTCTTCTTCTTATAAGGACACTTCCCCTGCCTCATCATGGAGGGGAAGCATCTTTATGACCTCATCTAAATATAATAACTTTGCAAAGGTCCCATCCCCATATATCATCACATTGGGGATTAGGGTTTTCAACATACGAATTTTGAGTAGGCACACATTTTTGGTCTATAACAAATAACGGCCTTATGCTTTGTACCAAACTCTCCATGTCCTTTCCCACTCTCATGTTTAAACACTCAGTCTGGAGGCATAAGTTCAATATCTGAGAAAAAAAAGTTTCTTATTCTGTTAAAGAGAAATGAAAACACAGATATCTTTTCCCATTCTCTAGAACAATGGATTTTTTAACCTTTGAATATGCAGTATCTATTACTTCTTCTCAAAGAGTTATATGAAGTGAAATAAAAACCTGTCAACATTATTCAAAGTATGAGAATAGAGAGATTATTTTTGGCACTTAAGAATTCCTCTAAACTCTATCCTTCTATCTGTAATGTATACTTTAATTTTTTTAAGTTTTTATTCGAATTCTAGTTATCCAACATACAGTGCAACATTAATTTCAGGTGTGCAATATAGTGATTCATCACTTCCATATAACAGTTGATGCTCACCACAAGTACACTCTCTAAAGTATTTTTAAGATTGACTGATTGATTGATTGATTGATTGATTTGACAGAGGGAGAGAGAGTGATCACAAGCAGGCAGAGAGAGAGAGTGGGGGAAGAGGGTTCCCTGCTGAGCAGAGAGCCCAATGCGGGGTTCCATTCCAGGACCCTGAGATCATGACCTGAGCCAGAGGCAGAGGCTTAATCCAGTGAGACACCCAGGCACCCCTGAATAATTTAATTTTTAACATTTAGTGGTTTTTAGTATATTCACAAGGTTGTGCAACCATCACCACTAATTCTAGGATATTTTTTATCATTCTTAAAAGAAATCTCATACACATTATTAGTCACTACCCATCCTTCACCTAGTTCCTGGCAACCACTAATCTACTTATTTCTTTATGGATTTACCAATTCTTGATATTTCATATAAATGGAATAATATAATATGTGGCCTTTTGTATTTGGCTCCCTTCACTTAGCATAGTGTTTTCATGGTTTATCCATATAATGGCATGTATCAATACTTCATTTTTTTAAAGAATGAATAATATTTCATTGTGTGTATGTAGATACCCTGTTCTGTTAATGCATTCATCAGTTGATGGATATTTGGATTGTTTCTACATTTTGGCTCTTCCGAATAATCCTTCTATAAATATTGCATAAGCATATATGTTTTCAGTTATCTTGGATATATAACTAGCAGTAGAATTTCTGAGTCTTATGATAATCCCTTAACTTTTTGAAGAACGCAGGATGTTTTTATATTTATTTATGTCTTCTTTATTGTTTCATTTATATAAACTTTTACTGAAGTATAATTAACATACAATATTAATTAGCTTCAGGTGGACAATATATTGATCAACAATTCTATACATTACTGGATGCTTGCTACGATAAGTATAGTGACCATTTATCACCACATAATAACATTATTATTGAGTATATTCCCTTGTGTTGTATTTTTCATCTCTGTGACTTATTTATTTTATAACTGGAAGTTGTATACCTTAATCCTCTATTTCACCCATCCTCCCACCCACCTCCACTTTGGTAAGCACCAGTTTGTTCTCTGTATTTAAGAGTCCGGTTTTGTTTTGTCTTTTTATTATTTGTTCATTTGTGATATGTTGTTGTTTTTGTTTTTTTTTTTTAGATTCCACATATATATAAAATCATATGGGATTTGTCTTTCTCTTTATTTCACTTAGCTTAATACCCTATAGGTACATCTATGCAAATGGCAAGGTCTCATTCTTATTTTATGGCTGAGTTATATTCCATTATGTATACATACCACATCTTCTTTGTCTATTCATCTATGGAAGGACACTTGATTGTCCATAAGTTGATTTTTTCCATATCTTTGCTATTGTAAATAATGCTTCAATAAACATAGGAACCTATATCTTTTCAAATTAGTGTTTTTCTTTTCTTTGTGTAAATATCCAGTAGTACAATTACTGGGTTATATTTATATCTTTAATTTCTTCTAGTAGTGTTAGGTAGCTTTCATTGTACAAGTCTTAACACTTCTTTGGAATTTTATTCTTTTTTTTTTTTTAAGATCATTTATTTATTTATTTATTTGTCAGATAGAGAGAGAGTGCAGGAGCGAGCACAGGCAGACAGAGAGGCAGGCAGAGGCAAAGGGAGAAGCAGGTTCACTGCTGAGCAAGGAGCCCGATGTGGTACTCAATCCCAGGACGCTGGGATCATGACCTGAGCCGAAGGCAGCCGCTTAACCAACTGAGCCACCCAGGCGTCCCTGGTATTTTATTCTTTTTCATGATATTTTCAGTGGAATTTCTTCTTTATTTCATTTCCATGTTATTCATTGCTAGTGTGTGCTAGTATATAGAAATACATAGATTTTTGGAAATTGACCTTGTATCAGTGGAGAATTAACTTATCCTCTTGATTTTTGGCTTAAAAAGTCTAAGAACTGGGGGCGTCTGGGTGGCTCAGTGGGTTAAAGCCTCTGCCTTCGGCTCAGGTCATGGTTCCAGGGTCCTGCCCCTCATTGGGCTCTCTGCTCAGCAGGGAGCCTGCTTCTTCCTCTCTCTCTGCCTGCCTCTCTGCCTACTTGTGATCTTTGTCTGTCAAATAAATAAATAAAATATTTTTTAAAAAAGTCTAAGAACTGGGAATTCTCTGTCCATATCTCTAAATTTTTATGTTTGGCATCCCCAGGGCCTCATTTTTGCCTTGAGGATTCATGGCAGCCTTAAGTGGACATATATTCATAATTAGTTATCCACATTCACAGAGCTGTAGGGCTTACTTTGATCTTGTGACTTCATCAAAAATTTAAAATAAAATTTAACTGATGACCTGAATATTAATATATTCTGGATATAAATTGTCAGTGCCACACATCACAATCATATAGAATAGTAATATTTTTATGTAAGTAAACAAGAAACCTACCCATTGGTTCTTTCCTGCTTCTAACATTATACTAACTTTTCTTCTGTTCATTCTTAGAAGTTCTATAATTTTGCTGCATTCCTTCAAATATGATTCTAAGGAATGCCAGCTGGTGAGCATAGAGAAGCTCAGAAAATAAACTAGGAGAACCACGCATATTGTCATTCCTTATATAATCAATTACCTAAGTTTTAAGAAATCTTCATGGAACTGACATTTCCCTCATGTAGCTGGCATTTGGAGAGTCTGGACATTACAGACAGGTAGCTGATGCCACAAGACTAGAATTTCCTTAGTCCAGGATAGACAACCTGAAGCTTTCACACAAAAGAAACAACAACAACAACAAACAAAACAAGAAAAACTTGCATATGTTCGTTACAGCCATACAAAGCTTAGCATTTAACACCTTGTCAGGGTTATGAGGTACAGAGCTGTCCTTGAATCTAAATTTCATTCCAAAAGAACTGTGAGAAGTGAAATTATTGCATAGCAAAAAAGGGAAAGGTTTCTTCACTGTGTGGTTTGCTGCAGTCATGCTCAGAAAAAAATCACACCTTCAAAAAACATTAGGTTGCCATTAGGTTTAGTGCAAACTGTTTCACCTGATAATGGCAAATATGAACTCTAAATTGCCTATATTTAGAAAACTTACATTATCAAATAGTCCATGATATATACTTCCTATTTGTTTACTGACTTAGGCCAGTGATTTGGCAATTTTGATAATACAGATTTTAAGGTATAAGAAATTATAATATATGTCAGAGAAACTACTAGGAAGCTTATGAAGATTTCTGTGAACAATATTTTCTTCGAAATTCTTTTTTTTTCGTTTGTGACTTGTACACAGACCTACCAAAAAAGAAGGAAACAGGGAAGGTAAAATGAGTAATTTCCTTAAAATTCCACATTTATGAGAAAAAAGAAATCCTCCCTGTAGTATCATTTACTTTCCCAAGCACTGGAAACAGAGAGAGTTGAGGGAGTTATGTTACTGGAAAATTTTATTTATTGACTTGGGTGATGCTTGCATTGAGGATTACCTTGTGATAAAAGACTGGCTGAGCTGTTAAAAATAGTAATCATATGATTAGATGGACTGATGAGTGAGTAAAGGGGTGGATAGGAAGATAGCTATGTGATAGAGCAAGTTATATAAAATGCAGTGGTAGAGTACAGTAGATGGGTACATAAATGAAAATTCTTTCAGTTTAGCTGTGTGTTTTAAATTTTCCCAATAAAATGTTAGAGGAAAAGAGTAAATAAGTGCAAATCAGAAGTCTAACTTTGAGTGATCATGGGGAACAAACTTCTGCTCAAGTTTCTAGTGTACTATATAGCAAAATCTGCATGGGCCAGAGTAAGAAACATCATAGAATTGTCAAAAACACACACACACACACAAATAGCCATATAAATTTTGATTCCTCTTATTTACTTGACTGACTACTGGATTAAAACTTTACGAATGTTTTCCCTGAGACAGAAAATAAATAGAGTGAATGGCATCTTATCAAGAGACCTATTGTAACTTGAGCCCTCACAAACATTTTATTCATGCCATGACTACGATAAAAGAAAACCCTGAGAGAGAATGCAAGAGAGAAAAGACTATTTTGTTTATTTGGATTTTCTGGCAGGGTCGTTTTTGAGCATAACATCAGAAGTATCCTGTACACTGCAGCTCAGAAGAAGAGTATCTTACAGTTAAGTATTGACTGTACAACATGGGGCAGGCCTGTATTCTGGGTAATATATCTTTAACTGGGATTGTTTAAAATAGGGAAAATCTCTTAGTAGTACCTAAGTCAGTAATTTTTTCTACCTACCAAAGATAACTACTCTCCCAATATTTTTTATTATCGTGTTCTTGGATTTCTTTATAGTTCTAACAAATAAGTATACATTTTTAAACACTATAATTTTTTCTTGTGTCCTGTTATGTATATTAAGTTCTTTTGTGGTGAAGCTCTTTTCATCAACATTATGTTTGTGGAATTCATTCACGTTGTTCCATGTACCTATTTTTCACTTATTTGCATTGTTGCATACTGTTTCCTTGTACAATCATACCTCATTTGTTTATCTTTTCTAATGTTGACAGAAATTTTACTACCATTTTTTAGCTATCAGGAATTTTGTGATTATGCACAGTCTTATCCATATCTCTTTGGGGCATATGGAAATGCATTTTTGGGGGGTCTACTTCAGAGTGAAATTGCTGAATTATAGCATATGAAGATTTTCAGATTTAATTGATAATGTTTAATAGTTTTCCAAAATGATGAGTTTATGCTCCTATAAATAGTGTCTAAAAGTTCCTAGTTGTCCACATCCTTGCCAACATGATACCATTTTTATTGTAGCCATTCCCTTGGGTATTAAATGATATCCCACTATTGTTTTAATTTTTATTTATTTGATTGATCAAAATATTGAGCAAACTCTGGTCACTTAGATATTCTTTTCTTTTCTGTTTTAAGATTTCATTTATTTATTTGGCAGACAGAGACCACAAGTAGGCAGAGAGGCAGGCAAAGAGAGAGAAGGAAGCAGGCTCCCTGCTGAGCAGAGAGCCCGATGCGGGGGCTCGATCCCAGGACCCTGAGACCATGACCCGAGCCGAAAGCAGAGGCTTAACCACTGAGCCACCCAGGTGCCCCTAGATATTCTTTTCTGTGAAATGCATATTCAAGTATTTTGCCCATTTTTTGAGTTGTCTAATTGTTTGTTTTTGATTTGTAGACCTCCTTATATGTTGCAAATAAGATCTCTTTGAAGTGTTATGTGTTGTAGTTGTGTTCTTCCATATATTTCCTTTGTACTATTAATCAAATTTTTATTTCTATTTATAATTGTATTAATATTTTGAATTTTAATAAAATCCAATTTAAAATATATTATTAATTTTTATGCCACTGTTTAAGAAATGATTCTATACTATGAGATTCAATAGCTATTCTATATTATTTTCTATAATTTTATTAGTTTTATTGCATATTTAGTTCTAAAATTCACCTAGAATAGATTTTTATTTTAGTTTTCCCAAACGATTATTTTATTTTTCCAGCGATATTAATAAGAATGTGATTTTCCCATAATTCTATGGTGTCTACATGCTTATGTTCCTGTGCTCCCTATCCTATCCCATCCTATTTGTTTACCCCGAAGCAGGTACCTTACCTATTTAATTACTATTGTATTGTGAGTCTTGACATCCAGTTGACAAAGTCCTTATACCATATTCTCTTATTCAGGATTGTCGTTTTTATTGTTGGCCCCTTGTGCTTCCTCATAAACTTTAGAATCACTTGTCAATTTCCACAAAATTGAGATTGTGTTCAATCTGTATATTTCAGAGGACTGGTATCTTTATGATACTGATTTTTTCAATTCATGATTTATAGTTTCTGAAGTAAATTTTACAAATTTACTATTATAGCTATTACATTTGAATATAACATCAGAATAAGTACTTAATTTATCAGTGAATGGTTTAATACATTTTTACAAGGTAAAACTACTCTTGTAACTAGCACCAAATCAAAAACTAAAACATTACCAACATGCTAGAAGTCTCTGCTTTTTTCCCCTTTTAATCTACTTTTGAACATTAAATAATTAAAATCATCCAAAAAATATTTTTCTGGTGATTTATTTTTACCAACATTATATTTATGAAATTTACTTATAATTTTACATATATTTTATGCATTCATTCTCATTGCCAAATATTACATTTTGTAAACATATAAATTACCTAATCCATGCTACTGTTGATGGGCATTTGGGAGATTTCCAGTTTGGGGCTATTATGTATAGTGCTATTATAAATATATGTATAAAATTTTATTGCTTATATATCTGGAAGTGGCTTTGCTGAGTATACATCATAAAATATGCATATATTTACTTTTGGTAAATGTTGTCAAACAATTTTCTAAAGTAAATGTATTAATGTGTGGTATTTTTTTAATGAACATATAATGTATTATTTGTTTCAGGACAGGCCTATGAATCATCAGTCTTACACAATTCACAGCACTCACCATAGCACATACCCTCCCCACTGTCCATAACCCAATGTTTGATATTTTTGACACTACTGTAAAAGTAATCCATTTAAAGTCCTTGATTTATACTGGCTTATCATGAAACAAAATGTGATTGACTTCTGTTTTATACTTGCCTCATATCCAGCAACTTTATTAAGTTTATTTATCAATTTTAATAATGCTATTATAGTTCTTTTGGATTTTCTGTATACACAGTCATTCTGTATATGAATAATGACAGTTTTTTCCTTCCTTTCCAATTCTTATCCTTGCCTTGATCTATTGTATAATGTAGAGTAAAAGAAGTGATAATGACATCCTTGTCTCCTTGATCTCAAAAGTTTTGATGTACCATTAAAATCCATATTTTCCATGAGTGTTGTTACACATCCTTTCTATTTCTAGTTTTCAGGTCTCTTACTGTGAATAAAAAATTGAATTTTGTCACATGTATTTCTGCATCCCTTAAGATGGTCATATATCTTACTTTTTTCTGTTAATTAGTGTGGATTACATTAATTAGCATTTAGATGTTAATTTAGTCTTACATTTCTATAATAAATGCAACTTAATTACTATAAGTTAATCTTTTGATAATTTCTGGATTCAGTCTAATTTTTAAAGGGTATTTTCATGTTTATGTCCAACAACAAATTTAGCTTATAATTTTTTGTATTTTCTTATGTGTAGAAATTTTGACATGGCAATTATTCTGGCCTCATAAAGCAAAGAGTTACTGTAAAGTTGAAATGATTTCTACTTTGAATGAAATAATTCCTCAGTGGAGCTAGCTAAAACAAGAGTTCCCCTTATAGGGAGGTTCTCAATCACAAATTCAATTTATTTAATTTCTGTAAGATTACTCATATTTTCTCTTTCTTTTTATGTCAGTTTTAGTAAGTTAAATTTTCACTTCATCTACTTTAAAATTTTATTGGCATAATACTATATCTCTTATGTTCTTTCTAATATTTATACCATTTAAAATGATACCTCTTTTTATTTATTATTTTTTGTTTTTATGTTTATATACTTTTTGGTTCTTAGCTTTGTAAAATAATTGAGGTATAATTAACATACAGTGTTATATTAGTTTCTGGTGTACAATATAATCATTCAACATTTCTATACATTATTCAGTGCTCATCACAATAAATGTGCTCTTAATTTCACCATCCCTTGACTCACCTCTCCTCTAGCTACCACCAGTTTTTCTCTGTATTTAAGAGTTCTGGTTTTTTGTTTGTTTCACTTTTTCCATTTTTCATTTGTTTTGCTTTTTAAATTCCACTTATGAGTGGAATCACATGGTATTTGTTTTCCTTTGTCTGACTTACTTCACTTAGCATTATATCATCTAGGTCCATCAATGTCATTGGAAATGGCAAGATCTCATTCTTTTTATGGCTGAGTAATATTCCATTGTGTATAAATATATTCACTATATATATATATACACATATATACGTATATATGTGTATATATATATATATATATATATGTACCACATCTCCTTTAACCATTTGATGAACACTCTGTTAAATAACTCAGCATTAAAAAACAAATAATTTGATTAAAATGTGTAGAGGACCTGAATAGATTTCTCCCCCAAAGAAGACATACCAGTGGCCAACAGACACATGAAAAGACGCTCAACATTATTAATCACCAGAGAAATGCAAATCAAAACCACAGTGGAATACCACCTGACACCTGTCAAAATAGCTGGAGTCAAAAGACAAGGAATAACAAGTGCTGGCAAGAATGTGGAGGAAATGGGTTCTGTTTCTTATGCACTGTAGGTGGGAATGCAAATTGGTACAACCACTTTGGAAAACAGTATGGAAGTTCCTTAACAAATTAAAGATAGAATTACCACATGATCCAGCAATTCCACTGCTGGGTATTTACCCAAAGAAAATTAAACACCAATTCAAAAAGATAAATGTACCCCTATCCTCATTGCAAAATTACTTACAATATGCAAGATAAGGAAATAACACAATCGCCCTTATTACCTCCTTTTAAGTCCTTGCTAGTGGCTTCTACATATAGAAGCATGTTTTTTTCTCTCTCTTATATGCTCTATAATTCATTCTTCAACTTTTCTTTCTTCACACCATTTTAGGAGGCCCTTGGAAAATTATTTAACAAAGAACATTCATTTTAGTAAGCTTTCAGTGGACTTTCTGTCTATGTAAAATAGCACAATGTGAAATACCAGAGTCTTAATAAGTAAAACTTAGGGACGCCTGGGTAGCTCAGTTGGTTAAGCGGCTGCCTTCAGCTCAGGTCATGATGCCAGCGTCCTGGGATCGAGTCCCGCATCAGGCTCCTTGCTTGGCAGGGAGCCTGCTTCTCCCTCTTCCTGCCACTCTGTCTGCCTGTGCTCACTCTCTCTGACAAATAAATAAATAAAATCTTTTAAAAAAATTATTTAAAAAAAAGTAAGACTTAGTAATATACACACAGTTTCTAATCCAAACCAAATCCAGAGTTTTCCCAAATTAGGAAAAGGCGGGTTTTTGTTTTTTTTTTACAGATCCAGGTTCAGTAGGATATGATAGTATATCACAGGTTGGGTGGCTTAGGAAGCAGATTCTTTTTTTTTTTTTAAGATTTTATTTATTTATTTGTTATAGAGAGAGAGAGTGAGCACAGGCAGACAGAGTGGTAGGCAGAGGCAGAGGGAGAAGCAGGCTCCCTGCCGAGCAAGGAGCCCGATGTGGGACTCGATCCCAGGATGCTGGGATCATGACCTGAGCCAAAGGCAGCTGCTTAACCAACTGAGCCACCCAGGCATCCCTAGGAAGCAGATTCTTGATGTAGAGATTAGCGTGCTGGAGATTTATTAAACAGTCAGTGTTCTTGTGATCAACACCAGTGCAAAGCAAGGGAACGGAAGGATAGAGGGAGAAATTACATTGTGAGGTAATCTCAGTAGATGCCTCAGCTGAACCTGTGTAAAGCTCTGAAGTTGGAATGACCTTCATATTTGTCTTAAGTTGGAGTGTGAAGGCTGAGTCTACCCATCACCATATTGTTCAGTTAGGGTCAATTTTAGGGAATGTGAGGCCCTTGACAAATGTTTTTGTGAGGCCCTGATCTATATAAACAATTTGATTTTTAAAATGTATTCAAAATTTGTAAGCCCATGTGATACACTGCTTTCTTGATGAAGATTTGGATAACAGGAATGAGTTACTTACATATTTGATTATTGTCCAATTGGTGAAGAACCTACAAAGTGTCCAGGCTTCAAATCTTGTTGAGTTCCAGGAATCCTCTTTTTACCTTCTTTATTGCCAAATGTGTCATTCATGTATACTTTCTTATTCACCACCCCATCCACTTTGAGAAAAGGTCACAACCCTATTATTACTCATAGTGTCATGGCTTTTTGGAGTCTGTATTGTTGCAGTATAAATCTTCTTGTTTCTGTACTACCCAATATGATTTATTTCATGATGGTTACATCATTACCATGATGCTGTGTAATCCATTATGCTATTTATGAATACTGGCTTCTAATGACCCTTTCATAGGTTGTTATTTTGTTTCATTGATGATGACTATAATTGTAAGTCTTATACAGGATACACCAGAAAAATCAGAATGGTAAATTCATTCTATGTTCATGTTATATTTACTGCTCAGAATTTTATAGCATAAATATAGAACAGAATAGTTTCTAATCTTGTCTTCTCTTGAAATATTTAGGACATAATCCTTTTGTACCTACAATGTGAACTCTTTCAGAATTAATTGCATATGTTTTATACATAATGGAAGAATAGAATGGAAGAATAAGCAAGGAGAGTACTTACTTTCCTGCAAGGAATATTCATTCCTCATCTGACACAGTTTAAAACTGACATAAGAAAGCTTGATGCAAGGGACACCTGAGTGGCTCAGTCAGTCAGTTAAGCAACTGACTCTTGGTTCATGCTCAGGTCATGATCTCAGGGTTGTGAGATTGAGTCCCATGTCAGGCTCCATGCTCAGCTGGGAGTCTTCTTAAGATTCTCTCTCTCCCTCTCCCTCTGCCCATCCCACTCATGTACTCTCTCTCCCTCTCTGTCTCTCTCTCTCTTTCTCAAATAAATAAATAAATCTTGAATAAGCTTGAGGCAAGCGAAGGGCATTGATTGGAAGGGCCCATTGGTATTGTTGATTAATGATATTGAAAACCTTTGAAGGAGATAGTTGTGGACATACCTGATGGACTGTACAACTGTGGCATAGAGCTTGTGGAGGAACTAAAGGACTGCCCTGCCTACTAGCAACAGGAGATTCACAGGATAAAGCATGCCTATTGCCATCCTTATTTATCTTGGGTACAGACAAGTGCTGTACAATCAAGAGCAGGTAAAAGCCAACAAGGACCAACAAGGCGGTTCAAACTCAAGAACTGATGGCAAAGTGTTGGTAACTCAAAGTCCTAAACTCATTCTATGTCCATTGTGAATGTCACCCCAAATCAGCACCCCAGTCCTATTTTGGTGACCAAATCTCTCATGATGCTATGAAAGAAATTATTTTCTAACCACCTTCTTCTGATGGAATCTGTGCTTGTGGAGCCTCAGGATACTCATAGATGTAAGTCCTGGAACTAATTTTGGGTAAGAGGACAACCCTGTGCAGGGCTGGGATGGGTTGGTATAAAATAGATGAGTACCCTGAATAGGAAAAGGTATGACTGAATCTACATTGATCCACATCTAGCTCTGGGATCATGAAGTTCCACCCATATGACACAGTTGGCCCAAGCTGGTCCCATTCACTGGAGGACTTAGAATATTTGGAAGAAGACACTGCAAAGGACAGGAGCCCCTGGGTCCCCTGAGCCACAGTGATGGTAGAGGGCCCCACTTTCCTGGGATGAAGGGCAGTATTGATCTTAGTCATTTGAGCAGTAGCCCTGGGAAAAGAATCTGACCTTGGGAGAGGTCGTTTTCTTCATCTGAAGTAACCATCATAGCATAAAGGGCTGACAGCAGAAGCATTCCCTGCAGACAAAGTAGTACATTCTTCATTTTAGAAGGGGGAATCTAGGTCATATATTACAGCTTCTACCATGGAGAACTATTTCAAAAACAATGTCAGTGTTGTTTCACATGTTTTTGCACTTAGTCTCTTACAAGGGCAGTGTAAGAGGTATGAACTTAAAATAAATAATGGATATTTCTAAACAGTTTTTGCTGCATATTTTTTAAGATCCTTGGACTAATTAAACTAAAAGCAAATTTAATTTAAAAGAAATAAAAGGTAAAATCAATGGAATAATCGTTGTTGTAAAATGCTGCTTGTGGTCATTTTGGAATGAGACAATTCCCCTTTTTAATATCATAGAGACTTTGGCCAATTGGTAATAAATTATTGGGCCCATAGAAGCAAAGTGTATTTTCTTCACACATATGTAAAATTTACTAAATTCCATAAGAAAACAAAACTTCTATTCAGCCATCAAAAAGAATGAAATCTTTCCATTTGCAAAGACATGAATGGAGCTAGAGTGTATTATGCTAAATGAAATAAGTCAAAGAAAGACAAATACCATATGATCTCACTCGCATGTGGAATCTAAGAAAGAAAAGAGACGAACATATGGGAAGGGAGAAAAGAAAAAAAGAAGAGAAGAAAACAAGCAATAAGAGGCTCTTAACAATAGAGACAAAC
Organism: Taxidea taxus jeffersonii; assembly: GCA_003697995.1. Lineage (NCBI taxonomy): Eukaryota > Metazoa > Chordata > Mammalia > Carnivora > Mustelidae > Taxidea > Taxidea taxus. Next base: position 18,281 of record RCUC01154423.1, read on the forward strand.
TGAGGGTTGATGGAGGGAAGCAGATGGGGGATGGGCTAGATGAGTGATGGGTATTAAGGAAGGCACTTTTGATGAGTACTGGGTGTTGTATATAAGTGATAAATCACTGAACTCTACTCCAGAAACCGATGTTGCCCTGTTAACTATATCTAAAATTTAAATTAACAAAAACTTTATTCCAAAATCATGTTTTAATTTAAATTTGATGGCAAACCTATATCCCAGTGTTGCATTAACTGTTTCAACCAGTGGCAAATGCTAGAAGTGTGGGTACTACAGTGATAACTTAATGTTCAAAAACCATTGGACACCAGATGCGGTGTAAAAAGCATTTACCTGCCATTACATACTCATTTTGTTCATAGTTTTTTGTCTTCCTTCTTTTTCTCAAATACCCTGTCTCCACCTGCTAGTTTCTATCTTTCCTTTCTCTGTGTCCATGACTTTCCTTTGTATGTTATTGGTCTTCAGCTCCTCTTCTTATCTTACCTCTGTCTCCGGTTACCTCTCTTTATTTAAACAATCTTCAGGGTGCCTGGGTGGCTCAGTGGGTTAAAGCCTCTGCCTTCGGCTTGGGTCATGATCCCAGGGTCCTGGGATTGAGCCCTGCATTGGGCTCTCTGCTCATCGGGGAGCCTGCTTCCCCCTCTCTCTCTGCCTGCCTCTCTGCCTACCTGTGATCTCTGTCAAATAAAAAAGAAAAAAAAAAAGAATCTTCAGCACCTTCTCCCTATTCTTTTCCTTTCTATTTCTTTTTTTTAATCTCTCATTTACCTTGAAGTCAAAATTATTTATAAATATATTTTAGTTTAATCGTATATAATAATTACTGGTTTAATTATAATTTCCTGTCATTTTAAAATATTTATTTTTTAATTTTCTCCATAAACAAAAATACAAGAAATAGAGTCAACTTTTATAGATGTATGTGCTAATTAGCTTTTTATTCCTACTAGTCAGTGACCCCTGAAAGAGCAAAGTCTTCTACCCCTTCCTGTAGGTTTATCTATTGTTGCATGAAAGAAAAATGAGAAGTGCTACACAATTTTTATATCTGTCATTACAATATTTCAGTCATTTCCAAAACATAGCTGTTGCCTAGTCATAAAATTTCAAGGTGGACTGGTTTCTTTACTGAAGCTGTGTAGGAGGAGACATTACAAAGATACCCCAGGGAAATTGTATGAGAGTCTGATGACCAGTTGAACTCTCAGGGAGAACTCAAACTAGCTCACTCCATCACTTCCCAGGAGCATAGATGAACATCTTTTAATTCTACCTCCTTCCCCAAACACTGCCTTTCTCTTTCCTTTCCTTATTTTATGATTGCGAGGGCCTTTGCTCCAAATCAGACTTGAATTCCACCACACACTTTCAACTATTTCAGGCCACAGCAGAGCCCCTCAGTCAGGAAAATACGTTTACTCATTCAGTAACTTATCACACTAAGGGATCCTGCCTTTTAGGGTAGGGAGATGACAGTGCTTACTAATTTTCCATATTGTTAGCTTTAATAGTAGAATTTTTTAAGATTTTATTTATTTATTTGACAGAGATCACAAGTAGGCAGAGAGGCAGGCGGGGGGGGAGCAGGTTCCCCCGCTGAGCAGAGAGCCCGATTCGGGGCTCGATCCCAGGACCCTGGGATCATGACCTGAGCCCAAAGCAAAGGCTTTAACCTACTAAGCCACCCAGGTGCCCCAACAGTAGAATTTTAACACTTGGTCACCTGGATGCTTTAGTCTATTTGTGTGGGGAAAGGTGTTTTATGTATTCTTCCAAATCATACTCCAGAGGCAACCACTTACTCTAAACACAACCACTTACTCTAAAGGCAGCTCTCCTCATGATGTGTGGGTAGCAATTAAGATCATTAAAAAAAAAAAAAAAAAAGAAAGTGAAAAAAAAAAACAAAAAAAAAAAAAAAAAAAAAAAAGAGAGAAAAAGAAAGACAAAAAATAAAAAGAAAATGAAGTTTCACTGACCTAGTTGCTAATCTGAACAAAATGTTCTATCAAGTACAAACATTAGTTTATGGCCAAAAGGACAAAAGGACACAACTCCCTGCGGTTGGCCCTTCTTCCCTTCTGCTTTTATTTCTAAGTCAAATGGAATATCCTAAGAGTCTGTTTCACTCCTTCACTCCAGTAACAAATTGAATACTGACTTCATTCTAGGCATGAGGGATTGAAAGAATGTCTTTAAGAACCTGGATTTCTGGGGGGAACGTATGAACATCACATTAAATAATAATACAATTTAGCCAACGTATTTAAAATTCCTACTCCTGTTCTACCTCCTTCTTGATACAATATATATTACCTTCTAGCATTCAATACAGTTTTCTCTATTTCCTTTACATTGGCAGTGTATCTTCCATACTAGTACATATGCTCCATAGGGCAAGTGTATTTGGCTTACACTTTTTATCAACAGTGTTTCCAAACACCTAGAAAAAGTGCCTTACATAAAGTAGGTATTGCCTAAATGAATGAATTACAGCTTACCTATAAGGCCTGTAATAGATACTGTGGTATATCCTCAAGAGCTCTCCTTCCCAGTCAGTGTACCCATGCTTAAACTGTTGGGCCTGCCCCTTAGTGGATAATGCCTTCAGCTGAAGTAACTGTATTGTCCAAGATTATATATCCTTTAAAGGTGTGTCCTGGGTCCAATGAGTAGTATCATGTGGGATATAAATAATTCAGCCCCTTGTCTTAATTTGGAACAAGTCTGAAGGGACATCCCAGCTTCAGAGTAGGTCAGATAAGGTCAGGTCCTATTTGCAACTGCGTTGTGAGTCAGTTTCTCCTGCCTTACTTTAATAGATGTCACTCCCCAGAGCAAGCAGCTCTTTGCTTCACAATCTGTTACTCTAAACCAAATAGATATAAAAGCATTGACTAGGGCTGCCTGGGTGGCTCAGTCAGTTAAGCGTCTGCCTTTAGCTCAGGTCATGATCCCGGGATCCTAGGATATAGCCCTGAGTCAGGATCCCTGCTCAGCTGGGAGTCGGCTTCTTCTCTACCACTGCCCCTCCCCCTTACTTGTGTGCATGTTCTCTCTCAAGTAAATACAGTCTTAAGGGAAAAAAAAAAAAGCATTGACTAAATTTTCCTTGACATATCAGGGATGGCTTCAGTGAGTAGTTAATGGGTAAGTAAGGGGAGAAACAGTATCCAAGTGAATGACAAAATTTATATAAAGGCAGAGAAACATAGAATAATGTATACTTATCATGGCTTCTGTTTTCATCCATTATCCTAATGAACTAAGGGGAATTCAGGGATTATAAGCAGAGATATATCATTCTGATTTTACTGGCAGAAAACTAAAGAACAAAACTGAAACATAAATTTTCTGGGTCAGGAGACATATTTTATTATTTTTCATAATCCCTTCCCCCTTAAGCCATTGCCACATCCCACTCCCAATGTCTTGGGATATAATTGGACTTAAGGATTCATCAATGTTAGTTGATTCAGTAAATGAAATATTGCCCTAAAGTAGAAGAACAATGTATACATTAATTAATAATACATTTTAGATTAACAAAACAACAGTTCCAAGTTTATCCTTTAAGATTGATAACTTGAATGTAGAACAGGGCCCATGAAAATGCCAAGAAGAAAAACAACTTATATTCACAAATTCTATAAAGAAGTCTTTTCTGTTATTGATTTTGACTGTTCTCCCATCCACTGTGCTCTGTATGTGATAAGCTTCCAAATCTATCTGTGTTGCCTTCCTTCCTTTATCTGGGCAAATTTTGAGTGGGTGGAAGCTCCACAGAAGTGATTTACAAGAGTTCTGGTGGGATAGGAAAACATGGAAATTTCCATGTATTATGATGATACACATGAAAGCTACTGAACTTATAACTTAAAGATCCTATATCAGATTTGTCTTTCCTAGGCAAGTAAAAAGGGTCACCCTGAGGGGTGCCTGGGTGGCTCAGTGGGTTAAGCCTCTGCCTTCGGCTCAGGTCATGATCCCAGGGTCCTGGGATCGAGCCCCACATCGGGCTCTCTGCTCGGCGGGGAACCTGCTTCCCCCCTCTCTCTCTTTGCCTGCCTCTCTGCCTACTTGTGATCTCTGTCTGTCAAATAATAAATAAAATCTTAAAAAAAAAAAAAAAGGGTCACCCTGAGACTTGTGATAGCCTTACATGTGGGCCAAAAGTGTGGTGACCTACAATGAAACAGTGTAAGGCACAGAGGATATATAATACTTTACACATAAGATTACCAATTTTGCCTATAGCTAGCCAAGTGCTTTTTCAACCACTTAGATTGTCTGTATTAGTATAATCTATGTGATTTGCCATGTGTTGGTGCTATAAATGGGAACACAGAACAGATGTCTTAGCACACAGACCATGTTTTTTTGACATAAGAGGCACTGGGAGCAGTGTCTCACAGTAGCATTAGAATGCTATCTATTCAAAATTTAACGATTGGAAAGGCTTACCCTTGGGACTGTCTTTCCCATTCATTAATACCCTAGATTATTATGCTTCCTTGATCTCTAGTTGTGCCATTCTTGGCAATCCCAACTGTAGGCAGACCTCACCATTTACAATGAGTACCCTTGCTTCCAGCTCATTGAACAAGCTGCCAAAAGCCATAGGGAAGTGCTTCCCTTTGGCTCTATGATAAACTCATATGATCCAACCTCATATGATGAACCTCATGTCATTCATGCTCTCCTCTACCCAGATATCTCTGTATTCCCACAGCATCTGAAATCAACCTTTTCTACCCTCGAACCCCTTACTCATCCTCACTAGTAGTCAGTATCCTCACCTTCTCTCTCTGAGATCCCATAGCTTTTGGCATGTACTGCTATCATAGCATTTAATCATTTTGCTTTATTCCATTCATTTTACACTTGAGGAAACTGGATATAAAAATAGCAGGTGAGTAATCCAAGGTCACACAGCTGGTAGGAGGCAGAGCCAAATTTAGAAGTCAGGTTTTCTAAATCCAAATTTGCTGCTCTTTCTATTTTATCAGATAACTTTCTGATAAGGAAAAACAGTTTTCCATAATAAAAACAAATCCAGAATCTCAAAGTAAAGGGAGAATCTTCAGGAGGACATGGACAAATAACCCAAGAGTTTAGAACTATGACTTTTCTCTTTATTCTTTGCTTCACTAAATTAAAATAATGTTGTGTCATATTGGTTCCCAAAAATGGACTGCATTCCTTCAGTGGTTAAAAACAACTTCTCCTGGGTTGAATTGGCATTGCTAATCAGAATGGGACTTTCCCAAAGACTTCAAGTCTTTTATGTTTATTGTGTTACCTACATTTACTTTCTGTTTTTCTGTTGGTATTTGGGGAATTCCAACATAGTTAAACTCTCACTTGCAAGGGTTCATTCAGTAACAGGCCTGAGGTTGACAGCCTTTAAAATGGCCCACAACAATCCCTGTCCCGGTATTTACATCTTTGTGTTATTCCTTCTGCATAATCATTGGCTGGACTGACTCACCTCTCTCAGCTAGAATAATGTAGTAGGAATAGAATGTTGCTTTTAAAATTAAGTTATGGGGGCGCCTGGGTGGCTCAGTGGGTTAAGCCTCTGCCTTCAGCTCAGGTCATGATCTCAGGGTCCTGGGATGGAGCCCCTGGCATTGGGCTCTCTGCTCAGCAGGAAGCCTGCTTCCCCTTCTCTCTCTGCCTGCTTCTCTACCTACTTGTGATTTCTCTCTCTGTCAAATAAATAAATAAAATTTTTATTTTTTTAAAGATTTTATTTATTTGTTAGAGAGAGAGAGAGAGCGTGAGCACAGAGTGGTGCTCAGTAGACAGAGTGGTAGGCAGTAGCAGAGGGACTTAACCAACTGAGCCACCCAGGCGTCCCATAAATAAAATCTTTAAAAATAAAATTAAGTTATGAAAATTCTGTGGTTTCCATCTTGGGAGCCGTCTCTGCCGGCTTGCTCCCTTTCTCCGGTCTTTCTCTTCATCTCTTCTCTGAGGCTTGCCATTAGCCACATGTGTAAGCTTGGAAGCCAGTTCTCTTAAAATTCGCCTCTCCTTTTTGTAGTCTTTCTCTTCAAATAGTTATTTTCTCAAGGGCATAAGTCGTGTCATATTTACCTCTGTCTCTCACACTGTCTAATATTTTATCTGGCACATTTTAGCTATTACATCATGATTTCTGAATCAGTGATACATTTTGAATGTGTCAATCAGGATACCTTTACTGAATAAAATACCATTTGATGTTTCTCCTATAAAATTCAGTCAAAGCATCTGTAAGCCACCACTTACAAATCAACATGTTTTAAGAAGAAAACAAATAAAATGATACACACACAGGTTATTTTTTTTCTCCAAATAATCCATTTGTGGAATCTGGAGAAGACCCCCCCTAAAAAACCCCATCCAAGTCACCCTAAACTGTCATTAAGTTTATTACTTGAGTTTATTTAATTTAACAAAAAAAGATCTCTGACTCAATATCTTTTGTATTGTATATTTTCAATTTTAACAATTAAGGTGGCATAGGGAATTCTTTATGCTAATGTTATAGCTCCTTGGTTGAGCCCTAACACCATTATCTACTTTAATAAATAATTCATTCCCTGTTGAAAACTTAACTATATCATTTTTACTGGATATGAATGAAACTTTGAAGTGCAATTTAAGTTGAAAGAATTTAAGATTGTAGAGAATTCCCATAAACCATCAGAAAATGCTGTGCTGGCAGTATAACCTGGCACTTGAGTGTAATCGCTTTGTAGAAAGCCCGTGTGAGAGTCTAAGTTTTGTTTCTTTTGTAGAAAATACTGATGGGATTCATTTCTTACTGCATTTTCACACTGTGCACTGTGCATTTAGTTTACCTCTAAATATCTATAACAATATACTCTGCATTTTCAACTATAGATTGAGAACCTAGATAGTCACTGTAAAGAAAGCTGATATGTTCTCTTCCAATACTAAGTTTGAAGTGGAGAGAAGTCATGCCTAGTAAAGAATTTCACACTGGAAATGGCTTAAATATATTAAAGATTTACAAGTGGAATTAATGGATTCTCAGCCCATTGCATCCGAAAAACTCAGTAGATGAAATGGTGATAACCTGCTCTTAGGAAAAAAGCTAAACAGGGACACTTGGGTGGCTCAGTGGGTTAACTTCTGCCTTTGGCTCAGGTAATGATCCTGGGTTCCTTGGATTGAGCCCCACATCAGGCCCCTTGCTCAGCAGGGAGTCTGCTTCTCCTGCCTGCTGCTCCCCCTGTTTGTGCAAGTCCTCTATCTGACAAATAAATAAACAGAATCTTCAAAAAAAGAAAAAAAAGCTAAGCACTGTTAACTGTTTTAACATCTTAAAGAGTTTGCCACGATTCAGAATATCTGCACTTCCTGGCCTTGAGATCCAAGATGAGCTAGGATGCATATGGGGATGAAGATTTTTCTCAAAACTGTTAGAGGCTAGTCACCTTGGTCAACATGGGAAAACATCTTAAAACTTGGGAAGCATTAGGTTTATACCATGTCACATGACCAAACAGAATTTATAACATTCCACAATCTACCAAAGCCATTAGGAACATAACAGAAAAAAAAAAAAAAAGTTTATTCCAAGAAATACTGCACTATTTCCTTATGTCCAAAATAAATCTCATAATCACTTAATCCCTTTTACTTATTTCCTTAGCAAAAAGGGAGCTCACCTTAAAATGTATAGCACAACTTTTAGAACAACTGTATAAAACATTTCCTATGAACTACATATCTGTGGCCATATCTCCTTACCCTTTGTCTTGTTTTCTACATAATCTGGAGTTTCCTCAGCTTCATTTTTAAATGTATTAATTTTAGTTATAATTGTGTATTTTTGAAAGCAATTGAAATTATTTGTTAAATTAGAGAAAAAAGAGAAGGAGGAGGAGAAGGAAAGAAAGGAGAAAGAAAATTTTAAAAGGAAAAACAAGAGGAAAAGGGAAAAGGAGAACAACCAAAAACAACAACAACAACAACCAAAGGCAGAAAAGAAGGGAATGAGAGAAGGAAACCAAGATGTTACCATGTTAGTCTGGGCCCCTACCCTTGTTGATATATTTAAACTTGGCCCAAACCCTACTCTGTTAACATTTGAAAGCAAAAATATCTGCATACTTTGATGCCTTTCAAGATATAATGTCTCATACTTTTTCCAGCTTCTTGCTCCAAGTCCTCTTGTTCATTATCCTCTAGAACAGAACCTTGGATGCATTGGTGAAATCCTTCATCAGCTTCCACCAGAAATCAGCTTGATTTGAGAATTTTGTAGAACTTTATTAAACATTTTGGAGGGAACCTGAGGTGGCGTTCACACGGTAGGACTTTAGTAGTCCACAGTCTCACTGACTCACTTCCCCCAGTACCACCTTTCCTCCTCCACTTTCCCTTCTTTATTAATGTCTAAACAATTCAGGATAATTAAAAATTCCTTATCTTGTCTAATGAAAAACAGTTTTCTCATTTCTAGATATTGTACATGCCTACAAACTAACTCCATATACACCTAGAGAATTTATCTTTTCCTAGAGAGAATTTTTATCAATTATTAGTATATTAACATACACATGCATATAAATAGATATGTATATATTTATGGAAGAGAGAATAGAAGGGAAAGAAGGGAGGCATAGAAGAGGGAAGGGGTGGGGAGGGAAGAAAGAAAAGAAGGAAGGAATAAAGGAGGGAAAGAGGAAGAAAAAGAGACAAGTGCTAATTAGAGAACAACACCGAGGATAAAAATATGGAATGCTGAAGGAATCAAGAGCAGCATGTTATAGTGGCTAAAACTATGGCTGGGATTAAATATTGGCTTCACCTGATAACTGGTTTTGTAACCCAGAGCAAGTCACTGAACTTTTCTAGGCTTCAGTTTCCCCCATCTGTAAAATTGGGGCGCAAATAATAGTACTCAACTCATGGTCTGTTAATTGGTCTCAAGTGAGATAATAATATACTTAAAACACTATCACTCTGTAAGTCATACATAGTTGTTTGCCATTATTATCAAGTGCGATTATTATAGAAGTCACACTAGGATGACAGGAAATGCCTCAAGACAGAAGGGGCTGCAAATGTCATGGAGTGAAACACTGATTCTAACAAACATGGCATATATTAGTCAGATTTATTAGACAACTTTGCAACAAAGAGCATCTTTATCAGCATCCTCAAACATATACACACGCGCATACCCCCCTCTTAACCTCAGCCTCAGTGGCTGTCTTCCTAACTCCATTCCATAAAAGTCTCAAGCATGAGGAGTCCAGATATAAAAGTAGTTCCTGTGGCATAATTGTGACTGGAATTGAAGGGGAAAAAAATGGTAGGAGACTCCTCCATTCAGAGCTTTAAACACCCCAATTTACAAACCAATGTCTAGGTGAAGAGAATACACTTGAGAGCAATTTGACCCCTTTAAGAATGAATATTTTCAGAGACCTCAGGACAAAAGGCTGAAGCAATGCAGACTGGTGAGCTCTCTCTATCCTTGAAGGAGACTCTACTGTTTTAGTGAGCCACTTGTGGTCTAGCCAAGTGGTGTTTGTTTTTAAAATCTCTTAGTAGAATTAACCTAGTTTGTAGGCTGTATAGTAAGGAAAGATGATATTTAATATGATTTTATTCTCTTGAGGTACTGATGCTGTTGCCCATCACGGCTGACTCTAGGTTCCCCCTTTTCCTTGCGGTGAGCATCACGGGTTTTACCTGGATTATGCTCTCTCTCCAGCTTCTCAGTTTTAGCACTTTATGAATAAGAGTCAGCAGAACTTTAAAAGCATGACCTGTCCAGTGGACTGTTCAACTTTCATTCTTCCCTAAAGCATTCTTGGTCACAAATTTAAAGGGTAGGTTTGAGGGGAGAAATACTTAATTAAAGCCTATGGCAATATCACCAAGAGGATAAAAAGTAATAATCTTTTGAATTTACTTTTGTGCAGATAAAAAAAATGCAGCCTTTCCATTTCTCTTAGATATTATATCCAAGATAAAAGCACTGGACTTCCAAACAGTTCTTTTATTGTCAGCTTTCTGGAATGTAACCCTTTCTCTGAAAAAATAAGAAAGGCAGAAATGTGCAGAGATGCTTCTTAGCTTGAATCTGTGGACATGGCACTATACCTTCTATCTTAAATATCATTTTATAAAACCAGGTTTGCCTTGTTTATATTCCCTACACATCTCTCCCTTTTTGTCTACCTTAGGTCTTTTAAATTTATTTTCAAGAAAAGTGCTGTATTATGGAATCAAGTTTCCTTATCTTTTTTCCCAAAAGACTTGTGTGCAATATTTATTTCCCGTATGTTGCAATTTAGAGCACACAGGAAACTGTGTTGAATACCATCACTTTGGCTTTCATCTCTTTATCAAGGTAATACTTATACACATTTCTATATAGTATATAATGAAGGGAAACTATACATTTCTTCATTTTCTGCATAGTCTATCAGAATTTAGACTTCTAAAACCAAGGAATATTTACTTGTAACACTCCATAGGATAAATATTGTTCATGTTTGACAAGGAACTGTCAAGGCTGAAGTAATATGGAACTAATAAATAGAGTTCCATATTAAAAACAAAAACAGTTCTTACCTAACTCACTACTGTGAACTGTTACTCTAAAGGTTAAAGAACATGTACATAGACATGAGGTTTGGTTCACAGAGACATTCAATAATGATTTAATCCATGAGAGATGAATTATTGAGAACATCACAATTCTAAGGAATTCCCATGTACTCAAAGTAGAACATCAGTTAGACTGCTTATAATAAAAGTGTTATTACTTTTTTCATATTTTTCCTCTAAGTGTGAAAAACTGGACTGAACTCAAATAGCCTTTTTTTTTTTTTCAGGAAAACCTGGTATTTTTAATAATCTTATGATGACCTGCCATTAAATTTTATGATTCATTTTTTCTCACAAAGGATTACTGATCCTGTAATGAAAAATTCCAAATGGTCAGGCACATGATTTCTAAAAGAAAATTTCAGGCAAAATAACCTATCTTAAGTACAGGTTCATTGATCTAGTTTGATTGTTGAATTTATATATTAAATGGAATTGATTAATTTTTAGAAGTCCTATTCATGAATTATGTATTTCTTTTGAACCATCTGAGGAATGTAAACTATGAAAAGTATTCTTCAACATTTCTCTGATACATCTTGAAATTATGCTTGATAATTAATAACAGAGAAAAAGAATAAAGACAGAAATATTAAATACTTTTATTTCAAAGGCACATAAATTAGAATAATAGTAAAAACAAATCTATTTTCAAGTCTAGTCACTGTTTAGAATGTTTTTGGCACTTGGAAGTGTCAGTGACTATATGAAACATACAGATCCTTCAGGAATTAAAAATTGGGGGGCTCCTGGGTGGCTCAGTGGTTAAAGCCTCTGCCTTTGGCTCAGGTCATGGTCCCAGGGTCCTGGGATCGGGCCCCACTTCGGGCTCTCTGCTCAGCGGGGAACCTGCTTCCCCTCTCTCTCTGCCTGCCTCTCTGCCTGCTTATGATCTCTGTCTGTCAAATAAATGAGTAAAATCTTTGAAAAAAATTGGGAGGAAAATACCAATTTAAAATGTTCTTTTGGGGATATTTAGTGCTTTTGACATCAGTTGGAACTATATGAAAATTTCTAGAATCCTTCTTAAAAAAAAACAACAGAATTCGAGCTTTACAAATTTCACCAATTTTTTTTAAAGATTTTATTTATTTATCTGTTAGAGAGAGAGAGAGAGAGAGCGAGCACAGGCAGACAGAGTGGCAGGCAGAGGCAGAGGGAGAAGCAGGCTCCCCGCCGAGCAAGGAGCCCAATGTGGGACTCGATCCCAGGACGCTGGGATCATGACCTGAGCCGAAGGCAGCTGCTTAACCAACTGAGCCACCCAGGCATCCAAAATTGAGGGTTTTTGCATATTTTTCAGAAAATTAATTTAGATAATATATGGAAGACCTGCAACTAATAAGCTTTGTTTAGATATAATTCTCTTTTTATTATTTTTTTAATCTTTCTGATCATTATTAGTGCTAAAATACTTTCAGGGTTTGTTGTCTGTGTTCACCAGTTTCGAGTACCTCTCTATAATACAAATTAAAAAGGAATCTCTTGAGAACTGTGTAAGAAATAAATCCATGCATTTATAGTTAACTAATCATTGACTAAGTTCCCAAGAACACAAAATGGGGAAAAGATGGTCTCCTCAATAAATGATGTTAGGAAAACTGACTCTCCACAGGCAAATGAATGAATATGAACCCTTATTTCCCATTACATACAAAAATTAACTCAAAGTGGATTAAACACTTAAATGTAATACTTGAAACCATAAAACTACTAGAATTAAAAACAGTGGAAAAGCTTTGGACATTGGTGTTGCAATGGTTTTTTGAATGAATCAAAAGCATAAATAAAATAACAAAAGCAAAAATAGATAAGTGGGATTACATTAAACTAAAACATCTGTACAGCAATGGGAACAATCAGCAGTGAAAAGGCAACCAATGAAATGAGAGAAAACATTTGCAAACCATATATCTGATAAGAGGTTAATATCTAAAATATATAAGGAACACATACAACTCAATAGCAAAAACAAACATATAAAAACAAATCATCTGTTTAAAAATGGACAAATGATGAGGGGAGGAGTCAAGATGGCAGAGAAGTAGCAGGCTGAGACGACATCAGCCAGCAGGAGATCAGCTAGATAGCCTATCAAACCATTCCGAACACCTACAAATCCAACAGGAGATCGAAGAGAAGAAAAACAACAATTCTAGGAACAGAAAATCGACCACTTTCTGAAAGGTAGGACCAGCGGAGAAGTGAATCCAACGCGATGGGAAGATAGACCCCAGGGGGAGGGGCCGGCTCCCAGCAAGCGGCGGAGCACAAAATCAGAACTTTTAAAAGTCGGCTCCACGGAGGGACATCACTCCAGAGGCTAAACTGGGGTGAAGACCTCACGGGGACAACGTGGACTCAGGTCCCACGGGGTCACAGAAGGATCGGGGGTGTCTGAGTGTCGCAGAGCTCACAGGTATTAGAGCGGGGAAGCCGGCTGCGGAGACAGAGCCGAGATTTCCTAGTGGTCTGTGACACGGACCGGTGCTCTGTGGCACTGGCCGGTGCTCTGAGCGAGGGGTCCCCACAAGATCCGGGGAGACTCCGACCCGGGAGAGCTCAGGGATCTACGGGGTCCGGAGACACCAGGTGGGACTCTGCCAGAGACAGAGACGCTTGGTCACAGGTTGGGTGAGCTCGGAGCACTCCCAGAAGCCAGTGAGACGGGACTGATGACGCACGATTTTCTCTGAGCGCGGTCTGCGGGCGCGCGCGGTCTGCGGGCGCGCGCAGTGTCGGCGGGCCCGCGGTGTCGGTGGCCCGCGGGGTCTGCGGGCCTGCGGTGTCTGCGGTTCCGCGGTGTCTGCGGGCGGACGCGCGCGCGCACTCTCCGGCGCAAACGTGGGCTAGGGAGACTGGAGGGATTAAACGCTTTTCTCTGAAGGCGCACTGAAGACTGGGGCCCCTAGCTCTCGGCTCCTCTGAACCGGAGATTGGGAGGCCGCCATTGTCATTCCTGTCCTCCAGAACTCTACAGAAAGCGCGTTCAGGGAACAAAAGCTCCTGAAAGCAAACCTGAGAGGATTACTTAGCCCGGCCCCTGGTAAGGGCGGTGCAACTCCACCTGGGGCAAAGACACCTGAGAATCACTACAACAGGCCCCTCCCCCAGAAGATCAAAGAAATACAGCCAAGACCAAGTTCACTTAACAAGGAGAACAGCGGATTCTTATCTGGACAAAATGACAAGGCGGAAAAACTCACCACAAAAAAAAGAGCAGGAGACAGGACCGAAGGCTAGGGACCTAATCAATACAGACATTGGTAATATGTCAGATCTGGAATTCAGGATGACGATTCCCAAGGTTCTAGCTGGGCTCGAAAAAGGCATGGAAGATATTAGAGAAACCCTGTCAGGAGAAATAAAAACCCTTTCTGGAGAAATAAAAGAAATAAAGTCTAATCAAGTTGAAATAAAAAAAGCTATTAATGAGGTGCAATCAAAAATGGAGGCTCTTACTGCTAGGATAAATGAGGCAGAAGACAGAATTAGTGATATAGAAGACCAAATGGCAGGGAATAATGAAGCAGACCAAAAGAGAGACAATCAACTACTGGACCACGAGGGGAGAATTCGAGAGATAAGTGATGCCATAAGACGAAACAACATTAGAATAATTGGGATTCCAGAAGAAGAAGAAAGAGAAAGAGGAGCAGAAGGTATACTGGAGAGGATTATTGTAGAGAATTTCCCTAATATAGCAAGGGGAACAAGCATCAAAATCCAGGAGGCGCAGAGAACACCTCTCAAAATCAATAGGAATCGACCCACACCCCGCCATCTAATAGTAAAATTTACAAGTCTTAGCGACAAAGAGAAAATCCTGAAAGCAGCACGGGACAAGAAGTCTGTAAC
>RCUC01154424.1:0-44646 GCA_003697995.1 Taxidea taxus jeffersonii
TGGACCCTGAGGGCCCAGCCCTAGGGTTGGCAACGAGCAAACAGGCACTGGATCCGGTTATAAAGAAAGGCACAGCACTGGTGGGCACAGTTGGTGAAGTGTCCAGCTCTTGGTTTCAGCTCAGATCATGATCTCAGGGTCATGAGATCAAACCCTGCATCGGGCCCCACGCTGAGCACGGAGTCAGCTTAAGACTCTTTCCTTCTCTCTCTCTGTCTCCCCCTTCTCTCCCTAATAAATAAATAAATAAATAAATTTTTCATTTAGGAAAGGCAGAGAATCGGGCACCTGGGTGGCTCAGTTGGTTAGGCAACTGCCTTCGGCTCAGGTCGTGATCCCAGAGTCCCAGGATCGAGTCCCGCATCGGGCTCCCTGCTCCATGGGGAGTCTGCTTCTCCCTCTGACCTTCCCCCCTGTCATGCTCTCTCTCACTTTCTCTCTCTCAAATAAATAAAATCTTTAAAAAAAAATAAGAGAAAGAAAGGCAAAGAATCAGCGGCAACTGGCAGAAGGGCAGCCCCCCCCGGCCAGACTCCCTTCTGGAAGGCTCCGCCTGACACCTTTCTTAGGGTGCAGCCGAGAGACCAAGAAATGGGCCAGTGGGGCCCAGGGAAGCACTGGGGCAGACAGAACCTCGTCCTCCCCCTGCCCCTTCCTGACACCTTTTCTGCAGATGCAGTTTCGAATACAATGATTGATCTTAGATTGTTTTTTCCCCTCTCTCTGGCAGAGCCGGCCAACTAGTTTAGACATTTCTATTAGATTAGAAGCCAGGAAATGAGAAAAACCCTGGCTCACAAGGGAGCTATTCTCAGGTCACATGCCTGCCTGGTAGAAATGCAGAGAAATAAACAGGAATGCTTTGTTCGGTGAATGATCACCTTTGTAATTTCCCTGTTCCTCCTACCGCCTCCTGTTCCCTCCCACCCTCCTACCCATGCCGCTCCTTCCCAGCCAGTCTGCGGAGCCTTGGAACTCTGCACATTCAGCATCATTCCTTAGCACAGACTCTTGAAACCACTGAATGTCAAATGCTTGATGTAGTAGGAGAGGCATGTACTTCCGGGTTGGACACAATGGAGAGGCCGATCTCGCTTTCTGGGACTGCAGGGGAATCACCTAGAGCTAGCGTCTCGAAGACGGGCGTCCTTATCTGTAAAATAGGAATGATGATCCCGAGGGTCAAAGTGGGTAACACACACCGGTGTCGACCACAGTGCCCATGATAGGAATTCAATAAGCCCAACGCCCTTTAGGGTAGATCTTCAGAACCTGGCAATCCTAGAATGTGAGCTATTAAAAAAAATTGCCACTTTCCAGTATGGTTTCTTATACCATGTATTAATTGCCTCTAAACAACTTATAGGTCATCTGGGTTCCTTGCATAACACATCATTCAAAACGGAAGTCATCTCACCGGGGCAAGTGAAGATGGCCCACACACGAAGGAGGCATCAGATTGATAGCTCTGTGAGCCTGTCAAAACCCCCGAACTTGGCAGAGGCCCCAATCTGATGTGTATGCAATAGTATTCAGAACTTAAGTAGAGAATTTCACACTGATTCCTACTTCATTCCACATCATTAGCTGTGGCTGTGGATTTGAGCCTAAATCATGCCCCTATACCTCCTAGTCCCCATCCAGGGCGAAGGAGGGAAAATCTAGATGAATCACATATAGATGAATCACATACCAGGACATTGACTGGCCATATTGGCAGATGATCCTTGCAAATTTATTTGTGTGACCATGACTTACTCTCTATGGCCTCCTTCTTTAACAACTCTCTTCTATCTCTGCTCTGCAGATCTTATGCCTAGAAAGCTTGGTCTACCTCTGTTCTTCCTCAACATCTGAGGGCCCGCTTGTGGGTGAGCCCATGGAGTCCTCCGTGCCCTGTTATTCTCCTGGGTGGCTGCTAGGTAGGGAAGGTACTGGAAAATTTAGTGTTTCTCCACTTGGACTGACCAATGTAGGGCACTGGGCTCTAATTTGAAGACATTTGTGCCTCAGAACTTAGGATAAATGCTTTTTCATTATGATCCAGGAGTTCTATAATCAGGGTGCAATGTCCAAGCCCAGATAATATTCATCACTTCCTTTTACTTTGCCCCCAAGAGGACATCTCCTTCAGAAAGTCATCTGGATGAGTAACTAGGGAACCAACATGTCAGGATACCACCTTCAGACCACCAAAATCTCCTGATATTGCAGGTCAAGGATGATGATCAAAGACTTTACCAAAAATCGAACAAGATAGGGTAACTTTAGGCTCTGTAGAAGGTAGCTAAAGGATCACTCCTTCTTACAATCACGGAAACTTTGCTTTGGAACACATCTTTCCTCCAGTTGGCTTTCTCCTTCCCTGTATAATAGTCTCTCCAGGCGGTCACCTGCCATCTATCTACTTGGACGTGTCTAATTACGGGAAGCTCTCTGTGTGGTAGAAATCTGCTGAGCATCCCCATTAATCCCTAAACTTAACTTCAAATAGAAAAAGCGTTTGAATGTATTCCCATAACGAAGAGTGTTAGACAGTGGCTGAGTTCAAAGCAGTAAATTCACATTCAAACCACTCTCTGTGCTGTGTATTAGGTGACCTTTTGCACATAACAGGCACACGATAAATACATGCTCAATCCATAGACGCAGCAGTATGGTCTCTTGTCCTGAAGACATGCTGGGTTCGTGTGACTATGATGGGCCCATCCTGTCTGGAGACTTAAAACACATAATAAGCCAGTATGAGAAAAATGATCTTTCATTCAATTTTTCTCCACACTTCTATAAATTAATCCTGTCCTGCCAGGCAGTATGGAAGACACTGGGGGAAACTGATTAAGAAATGTTCCTTGAATGGTGCCGGGTGGCTCAGTAGGTTAAGCGTCTGCCTTTGGCTCAGGTCATGATCCCCAGGGTCCTGGGATTGAGCCCCTCAGCAGGCTCCCTGCACGGCGGGAAGCCTGCTTCTCCTTCTGACCTGCTCCAAACTCATGCCCTCTCTCTGTCTCTCTCAAATAAATAAATAAAGTCTTTAAAAAGAAAGAAAGAAGGAAGGAAGGAAAGAAAGAAAGAAAGTAAGAAATGTCCCTTGACCTCGTCGATCCTAAATTCCCAAATAAGGAGAAAGGATACGCACATAGCCACTTATTTTTGCCACGTGACCACGTGACGCAGAGCTCAACATATGGAGTGCCGTGAGAAGGGGAAGCAGGGAAAAATTTGACACATCGACGAGGAACCAACCCTGCACGCCCAGGTGTCCTTGTAATTCGGGCCAAGGATGTTGATACCAACCCTTTGTTGTAATTAACGTCACCAGCTGCGCTCACCTAACTACCCCTCTATCCCTGTCCTCGCATCAGTGGGAGCAACGGCTGCAACCACGGAGGGCTCCGACCCCTGGCTCCTGTCCCCTGGCTCCTGTTTCCCAGAGGTGTGGGTTGTTGGAGAGCAACAGGTTACAGTAGAAGAACCCGAGCTCCGTCACTGCTGGTGATTAGCCAATACCAAACACTGGCGGCAGGGGGAATAAGGAGATGTCAACAGCCAAAGTCCTTGCCCCGCAGAGCACCGTCTGGTCCTGGAGATTGATGCGGGATTCAATGTGTCACACTCAGAGTAACAAAACCCCAAATGGGAACGTGATCACCTCCCCTCCCCGAACCCCCTGGGTTTTACTTTACTTATATGAAGCGTCTGTGTCGGGCTCTCTTTTTTACTTCACCTATACACAATTTGCACCCTCCCCGGCTCCCCCTCAATAAAACCTCCGTTTTGGGTGCTGGAGCGGATCACAGCCTGTTTCAGCCAGGTTTGGCGTGATAGGTATGCAAACAGCAAACCCAAATCCCTCTGCTCCTCTATTCCTGCAGCTGGGGCGCACCCAGGTCCACCTTGGGAATGCACTTCCCAGCTCTGTTTGGCGGCGGGGCCCATATGGGATGACGTTCCTGCCAGTTCAACTTCCCGCTGAAGTCATAGACGCCGCTTCTGTCTCCCTTGCTGAAGACGGAACCCCAGCCCTGGAGCTGCCAGTTTTCCCACCTTCCCACTGGCAGGAAGGCTGAGGTGCAGAGTGACTTCGGAAACCCTCCGCCTGGATTCCTGAGTCACCGCATGGTCCCTCCTGAGCCAGCTGCCTGTCATCCCGAAATGCTCAACTGAGAACGTGTGCTTGAGAAAGAAGAAAACGTTGCTGGTTGCTGAGCAGTAGAACGCCTAGACTTCGGAGGTTACTTTATTTTGGAGTCCTTTTTACCGTAGTTTGGTGCTGGTCAGCTAGGACCCGTGGGATTTCCTTTCTCTTTGTTAGATTTTAACCTTCCGATTTTCCCTTATGGAGAGGGGCATGTGATCCAGATCTGTTCAATGAAAGAGAAGAAGAAAGACTTCTTGGAAAATTTCATTCTCTGATTTAAAGGAGGGTAGAAGAGCCAAAAAGAAATTGCTGAGGAAAATTCACTTTTGCTTTTGACACTCGGTTTCTACTTCAGATTCCTGTGTGCGGTCCTGATGCCGGAACTGCAGCAGCCACCATGTGACCATGAGGAAAAGCCAAGACAATCTGAAGATGTCTGCTCAGCCCCATGACACCACTGACAGCCAATGAACCTGCCTTGGAAGTACCATCTAGAACTTTCTGTCATATGAAAAATGCAATGGCTTTCTTGCTCGGGCTGCTGTTAATCCAACTTTATGCTACACGTAGTGAAAAGCATTTCTAACTGGCACAGTCTTACAAAGATGAAAACTTGACATTTCTTGTTGGCCCTATGGCGAATTGATCGCTTTTCATCTAAAAGGTACACAGCAAAAACGATGATCAGCTCTGAGCAGATGAAGAACATGGCTGGCCCCTTTTATCACTTGTATGTACTGAGGATTGAGGAGGCCATCCTAGATGTTGTCAGAAGATCTCAGCTTGCTCTCACTTTTAGACTGGATTCATCCAGTCACCGTTTCCATAAATAGAGCGTTTCCATGAGAGTGGAGGTATCTGCAGAAATATAGTTGGATCCGGGACTGCCCTGAAATATACGTGGCCGATCACGTCTGGGAAAATGTGTATCGTGCATTACGCATGCGATCGTCCAGCTCACGTGCAAGGATGGAAGGGTGCCCATGCCAGTGGCTGTTCGTGAGAGGGCCAACTGCCTTCTGCCCACCTCACTCACCACGGACGCAGCACTCTCCGCATGGGGCTCTTGGCCCATAAAGAGCCCTCAGAAAATTTAAAGAAGAGCCTTGTCGACAATTGAGTGCCTGACCTGTTTAACGCCATCTCTTTAAATACCCTAAAGATGTATAAAGGGAGTGTAAGATCAAAGACTTGTTTTGTGTAAGACAGATACTAATAAATATCCCATTACTTGGCATCTCGAGGACATCTTATTCCCCAAAAACAAACAAACAAAAAAGGACTATCTTTGTGACGTTGCCTTCTCGGTGCCTTTGTTTCCCCGTGATTGGAAAGTACTCATTTTCCCCCCTCTGAAGAGCTCGTTTCTCCCGGTGCTTTTTATTACTACAGCCCTGTTATTCACTGCAGCGCAGAAAAGGGACTTTAATTTGTCTTCTCAAGTAGAAAATGCCTCTCTGTGAATCGAGAGCATTCTTGCCACCAGAAAGACGGTTTCAGGCACAGCCCTCCCCTACGCAAAGGATTCTCAAGTTAATAAATTCTGCTGCAGCTATAATCCCCCCTGGCAGGGAAAGGCCGCAGTAATCCTTTGGGAGAAGTAACTGCTGACTGGGGAAAGGCTGCGATGCTGTGGGGTCGGGCAGAGAGAGGCGTCTGAGTCCAGCGTCATGCTACTGGTGGGCAAAGTTGAGAATCCCAGTCGGTGTTGTCCTGCTAAGCTGGAAAACGGGTTAGCAGGCGAGAACACACGGAAGAACGGTGGGAACCAGGAGGGCATCAGAAGCCGGGCTTCCGGTTGCAGAAGACAGTATGGTGTCGACAAGGAAAGGACAGTCTGCAGGGCTGGGTTCCAGCCTCAGAGCTCAGCCATGACGCCAACTCCTTCATGCAAGATTTTCCTGGGCATCTGATGGGGGACCGAATCAGAGGGTGAAGCCCAGCGCCAGACCAGAGAGATTGAAGAGAGAAGCATGTTGCCCAAAGGATGGAACAGGAACATAAGAATCTCATTATAATGCCCAAGTTTGAGAGCAATTGATGAGGTGGGAATGGTGGGCACCAAACACCCCAGTTAGAGGCAGGGCCAGAATCCAAAGGTGGGACTTAGGGAGGCCAGAATCAAGGATCTGTAGTGCAAGGCCAAGACCTCAGGCTCTGGGGCTCACACGAAGTCACATCCACCATGTTTTATGAGTCACCAGGCCAGCCCATGGTCAAGGAGGCAGAGAAAATGACCCCTTTGGGTGGAGGGATCAGCAGCTCACCTTGTGAAGGGAAGGACTCTGTGGCCTCCAAGAAATCCACCACACATGGCTTCCAACAGATGACAGGTGATGGGGCAGGTTGGGCTCAGGAGGATAAAGGTCCCCCAGCATAAAGGCTGACAAAGGTTTGCAGTAATGGTGCTCGGGCCCAACTGCATGACAGAATCCTTTGGGGCATCAGCTAGGAAAACAGAAACCACTCCCTGTGTTCCATGTAAAGCCCTTGTTAAAATGCAGTTATGGGCTTCCCCGCTGGAAGGGCTACAGGAGCCAGGCATGATGAAGAATCCTGCTCCAGGAAACTCACAAGCAGGGGAGCAGTTGCCAGTGACCTTGGCAGCAGGCAGAAGCACACTAGGTGATTCCTAGGAAGACACCTGAAACCCTCAGGCGGAACCCAGGTCTGCGGTTTGCTGATACCGGGCACCTGCCCGCAGCTGCTGCCTAGAGTAACCCCTTCCTTTCTCTTCTGCCATCCCAGCCGTAGATGAGTGCCCCTCTCCGGCAGAAGTGAACAGAAGCCCTGCTGCTGGCAAGGGGTCTAGGAAGGGGTGCAAGGATTGTTTAAAGGGCAGCGGTGATGCGGTATGTGGATGGACCACTGGGGGGTTTTACCAAAACGTGCCCAGGCCCCACCCAGGCTAAGGAAACCAAAAATTCTGGGGAGGCAGCCTCAACACTAGTACTTCTAAGGGGCTCCCCGTGATCATGACTTTATACCTTATATCTTGTGAAGTCCACCTGCAGGTCCTCTCACATGTAATATCTACGACTTGTCCATTTCCACTCTTGCAAAATCTATCAGAGAGGAAGTGACCCCCCCAAGGTCACACAGGAAGCCTGGCCCTGCTCCTTTAAAATAGACAGACTCTGCTTCATACCTGTGACTGCCCCCCGGGCACCCCGACATCGCTGAAGACCTGTGTTGATTCTGAGCACGTGCCCCACCTTGGACTCACAATCTGATTCCCCTCCGATGTCTCCGCTCTCAGCCTCAAACAGCATCTCCCAGCTGGGACGAGCTATGACCAGGACCACTGATCTTGCTGACTGACCATGCCCCTCAGCTCTGATGGCCTTGGCTGGTGGACCATCTTCGCTTCTAGTCGTTCAAGAAATGAGCTGGCAGGCAGGCACTGCAGCAAGATTTACTGCAGTCCTTCTGTTGTCTCCCCTGGGAGTCTCTGATTGTTTCTCTGCATCGGTCTTTGGCCCGACCCTTATATATGCAATGCTATCCTCATCACATTATCCAGAGTGACCCTTTGAAGATCACTCTGCTCACACTGAACTTGGCTACCAAGCAACCACCCCCAGTGGAGTTGTGTCTGACTGGGGTAATCGACAGAGCAGGATGCTTTCCTTTCTTCGCCGGGTCTCTGAGAAGACAGTATTATCTAGAGGCAGGTGGAGTGATGGGCCCTCCAGCAGCAGGTGTATGCAGAAAGACATCCAAGAAGGCAGGCAATCAGCGTTAGGTAATTCTGGCTGCAACCAGTCAATTCCAAAAATGGCAATGCCTCAGCTATGGGGACCAAGTCAGGACCTTCTCCTCTGGGGAGACCTTGGATTTATAAACAAAGCAAGACCACTGCCTCAGTGGGCCCAACCCCCTAGATCTTTTATCTCATCCCCACTTGAGAAGTTGGTTCCTTTTAACATATCTGCATCTGTTGTCTATTCCTTTCACCAAAGAGTCCCCATGTACCTGGTCTTTCCTTCTACAACCCACTGCTCTATCTGGGCATTCACTGGTTTCCTTTCCAGAACCTTCTCCAGACATCCTTTGGCTTGTGAAGAATGTTCCTGTGTGCACATCTCGTGAAGACTCTCTGGGGGGTGACAATGGGTGGAACTCAGTCTCCTTTGTCATGGAACACTGGCCCGAGATTGATGGCCAAGGATGCTTCTCAGAACCAATGGGTACCAAATTCTATGTGGGCTCAAGATGGCCAGGAGGACCTGTGGGCTTGCCTGATGTCAGGGACGGGGAAAGGAGGCCATCTCTGTGTCCTTCCAACCTTGTTTCACCGTTTACTTAATTGTCCCATCACATTTCTCTGGGTTACGTTTTTACTGCTCTTCATCCCGGAAGCCCGGAGCGGAGATGTGTGGCTGGCCTGAGTCGGTTCACAGAAGAAGCAGGGGGCAAGCAGCACACCTAAGGCATCCAGCCCGTGAGAACAGGTATGGCCACAGTCTCAGCACAGAAGCCCTTCTGTGGCTGGAGAAAGAGAAGAGATCATGGAGGCCCAGAGCTCATGTCTCCCTGGAGGTGGAGGTTCCAGAATTTCCACACAGGAAGGGCATCAGGCCTGAGTACTGCCTGAGGTGGTTGACGCTGAGTTTACAGAGTCCTTCCCATAGGAATGAGACAATGACAGGTGTCCAGTTCAAAGCCTAGGGGACCGGGCTTCCTCTGGGAAGGACCGCCCAATGCATTTCCTGTAAAACAACCGATTCACCTTCGACTGGTACCAGATTGTCTTTGAACCTCAGCTCCAACAGCAGGTCTTTTCCTGGACTTGAGGTTGCTCCTTGCTCCCTTATCCACTTCCCGAGAAGTCCCAAAATCAGGCCTTGCCTGATCCCCTCCACTCTGCTAGATTCTGTCTCCCTGCCCGAATTCTGCACAGAAGGGTTTTGAGATCGATGCCCAGTTTCCTGCCTTGACTCCGCCAATCGCTGCCATCTAGGAAGCTGTGTCCATCCCTCCATCCATCCATGAGGCATTAATGAGCACCTACAGTGTGCCAAGGACTGGGAACTCAGGTATGACCTCCTGGTATTCGTCAATGGAGACCCATCAGCCTGCCTTCCTTGTCCCTTCCTGTGAAATCCATCCCACCTACATGTTCTCCCGACCTGGGTCTGCGTGGCTTTGGTCTCCTTGTGATACTGAGTATGACACGACGGTGGGCACAGCACTTCTTTCTTTGTGCATGAATCGTCCACATCCATTGTACCACATGGCCTGCTGGGGACACTCTTCCCCAGTGTCTGCCACACCATCCTCTCTGTGAGGCCTTCCCTGATGGCACATTTCAAATTCATGTCAAATCCCTCACCTCCCCCTCGTCCTGCGCCCCACCCCCATACTCCTCTCCATGGCACCTGCCACCAGGGCACATTCTATGGATCAGACTGACTAGTTGTGCTGCTGGAACATCCGTCCACGTAGATCGTCCCACGATAGTGAGGTTATGTCTGTTTTATTTGGCACTGCGCCCCCGCCATTCAGAAGGGGGCCAGCCAAGGAGGTGCCCAGAGGATGGTTATTGAATAAAGCATGAAGGCAAGCCTATAATCCATTACGCACTGCCCCAGGAACTCCATCTCCATTATTTTATTCAATTTTTTCTCCACCCCGTTGTCATCCTTCATCTGCGAGAGGCAGAGCGGTCCTATGATGCATGTGAGGTCACTTGACTCTCCAGTGACGGCCCCGATGTGATCCCACACCTGCCTCCTGATTTACTGTATCATTGGGGGCCACGTGGGGCCTTGTTATGAAGATAAAGAGAGAGGGAAGCAGGGAGGGAGGCCGGAGGAGGAGGCCGACAACACCCGTCGGGGAATATTCTGCGTTCTGGGGCTACAAGAGCGCCGAGACCCCTTTTGTTGTTTTGTTTGTCCTCTGACCTGGCCGACATCTTCGTGCAGCTCCGACAAAGTGCGTCCTGCCACGTGCTTACCTCGTGGGGGCAGGAGGGGAGTCTTCATGGATTGGAGTGATTTCTCCCGGCGAGCATCCCCATCCTGGTGGCTTCTCGAAGCTGTCAATAGATAAAAGGTGTGCAACACCCAGAGCAATCGCTAGCCTGCCCAAGGGGAGAAGGCGAAAGCTCTACCCAGCAGACCAGGCCTCCACCCTTTAAAATCCCTCTTAAGGAAATGCATGATTTATGAGGTACTGAGAACCCAGCGCCGAGCCCCCGTGTGTTCTAAATGAGTCCGCAGAAGCAGCTGTGGCCGGGTGCCGAGATGAGGGGCCTCGAATCGGCTCTTCTATTTCAAAAAGAGGGACGGAAAACCAGTCTTAGGACAAGAGATGGCCTGGAGGATGCCAGCTGCTTTCAGAGAAATACGGCTTCACCTCCCGGTAGCAGAGTTTGGTGTGGGGTGACCCTGCTGGAACTTAGCAGCTCGCCCAGGAGTCAGCGTCTAAAGTGTAAGGCTCAGCGACTGAGGGGCTTTTGGAGTTTACAGACCCAAACCAGCACCCCAGGAGCACTGGGTCCAGAGCTCTGGCAGACCCACTGTGCGCTGCTTTGAACTCCAACTCACCTCGGGGCATGGTCCCTTCTGTGCGCACGGAGCTGGTGGCTTTTTTATAGTAATTCCCCATGGCTGCAAACCAGGCACGTGGTGGAAGGGACATCCCGCAGCCTCTTCTCCTGGGGTTCCCGTCTGTAGAATTACAGTGCCCAACACATTAGATCCTCAGGACTGTTCCACTGAAACATTCTCATCCTCAAAGCATGACACTGTTTCGATTTCTCCGGAACCCTGACTGCCCCTCCTCCCTGTTCACCCTGAGCAAGACGGCTCTGCCTTCTCTGACTTGCCCGAGACTTGAGCTGGGCTGAGTCTTCAATGAGTCCAAGGATGATGGATCTATTAAGGCCACTTGCTCCATTTCCACAGTGACTTGTAGGTCTCAGGGCTGGTCATTTACAGCAAAGAAACAAAGTTGCACAAGACTAGGGGCTCTAACAGATCATTAGGACACGGTTACCAAACCGCCCCGTTTCTGCAGCTATAAATGTATCCAGCGACGGCGGGGCAGGTAGCAATGCCGAATGATTGACAGCGAACCACACGGGCCGTCGGGGCTTTGGGTCAGCATGCCGGCCGCTCCGCCGGCTGAGCCACACTGTCATTTGGGTCCCATGCCCTTCCTCAGAACCCAATAAACTGCTGCGGGAGTCCCACTGCTGGTACAGCTATTACCGACAAGCTAATTGAGTTTGCCGGTCTTGAGAATGCATCAGCGGAGGTAATGTGATGATGTAATGCTGTGTTCCTGTCCTCTGGGTTCCCTTCCTGCCATTACCGAGGCCTTATTTATGAGACTGGAAACAAAAGCAAAAAAACAGGATGGCCTTTCGATGTGGCCGGACAAGGCTCAGGCAGAGCCTGGCTGAGCTGTCCTTGCTCTTCACGTGCATCTGAGATGCAGGGTTCAAGTCCAGCAGGACAGCCCCAGGAGGCAGGTGAGCGTGTCCCCCTCCTTGGGGGTCCAGGAGGGTCTGCTGGACCCGGCTCCGAGGAGGATGGGAACACACACCCGTGGCAGCCTGTCGGTCACCATGCACGCTGGCCGGGGACGACGCCCGGGGGAAGGAAGCCACAGATCAAGAAGATGCTGGAGAAGCAACCACCGGTTACAAGGAGAATCAGAATGGGACAAGACAGGGTCAAATCAACCTGGCAGATGTGGGAGTCACTTTGGAAGAGACCAGAAGGAGGGAGCCCCCTGGACCGCAAAGTCGAAGGAAGAGGAGGCTGCCCGGGGAGGGTGGCGTACAAGGCCAAGTAGGAGCCACGCTGGACATGCACGTGGGCTGTGGGAGGAGGAGCACAGACCCTGCCACCCACCCGGTCACTGGAAATTCGCTGAGCCCCGCTGAGCCAGGGGTGGGCTGTGGAAGCCTGACTCAGAACGTGCCCTCGAGGGATTTGTTTTCTAGTGGCGAAACTTGCCTAAGCGTGATAAAGACAGACAGACAGACCAGAGGAAAGGAACAGAAAGCCCAGAAATCGACCCTCATGGTGGCCAGGTGGTTTTCAACACAGGTGCCGAGACCAATCGATGGGGAAACAACGTGTGTGTAACTCATGGCGCTGGGAAAACTGAATGTCCACAAGCCAAAGAAGGATGCTGGATCCTTGCCTTACATCATATACAAGACTTCACTCAAACCGGATCGAAGGCTTAAATGTCAGGCTAAAGCTGTAAGGCTCTTAGGCGAAAACCCAAGGGAACGAGATCTTCCGGGTACAGAAGTAAGGGAAAGAGCATGTCAGGTACAGAGAGATACATCAGGCAAGACGGGGTAGATACTCACGGCAGAGGTGAACGGGCTGTCAGCGCAGGGCCCAGGAAGCTGCCTCGGGGGACCGAGCTGGGGGGACGACGGGGAATGACAGAGGGGCGCTTGGAAAGGTCACAATGAGTCAGGCCCACCTTGACTGGGACGGGTGCTCCAGGCACAAGGAAGACAAGCCACGGAGGCCCTAGGGAAGGATGGGGCTTGATGTTTAGAGGAACGGAAGGATGGTCGGTGCGCCTGGACCTAGGGAAGGAAGGAAATAGGCTGGAGACAGAAGGGGGGCCGGATGATGAGGGTCTTAGGGGCCGCGGGGAGGAGTTTGCATCTCACTGTCAGACCTGGGAAACCAGCGGGGGCTTAACCAGGGGACGAAGGACGTGATGTCACTTCACTTGCCGGCCTCAGCACAGCCCGGCGCTCGTGCCAAGAGCCCCGAGACTGAAACCAAGCTCTGGCGCACTTCCGAGAGACACGGCTCTTTCGAGAATCCCTCAGTGGCCGTGGACCTCGGTGCCTCGTGCCCGACCAAAGCTACTCGAAGACAAAGGAGATACTGGGACAAGGTGTGCGTTACTCCCGTCTGTTGGTACCAGGAAGCCCTCTGCTCAAACGCACGGTGAGGCATCAATGCTCGTTACGAATTTTCTCCTTCCACCTCCACATGCTGAGAACAGAGCCACGGCGTTGGCCCCCGAGACGTCTCTCATCCGGCTGCTTTGCTCCTTGACCCCCGCACCCCAGTCAACTGCCTCTTGTCTTGCGATGCACCTGCTGAGGGGCTGCCTCGTGTACCAGGTCCCCGACGTCCTCGCGCGTGCAAAGCAGATCCTCAGAGATGTTTCCTGAGCGAATAAACGACGCTGGCTTTTGTAGCCTCACACACTCGCATGCGCACACCCCTCAAAGGACAGGATTCTGGCAATATTTTCGCAAACCCACTTCACCGCAGAATTGTCCCTGCTGTCTGCCTCCCTCCTTGACAAGATGGGGGAGGAAAACCCTCGCGTCCGACTGCGAGAGCAGAGCCTGAACACACGAGGATGAAAGTCCTGCTGGTGGAGAGCCGGGGAAAGTGCGCGCTGGCTAATGGCAGAGAGATTTCTGTGAGAGGCAGAAATAAAAGGCAGCGTTAAACAAAAGGAAGATGAATCACTCCCGCTCGGAAAGGAGCACAGTGAGACAATGGTGCTAAATGAGATACAATCCCTGACAAAGATCTTCTCTGTTCTCCGAGGGCTTTTATTGTGCGGGGCGCACACGAGTTATGTTTTATCTTCCCGGGAAGAGTCCGTGTACTTTATTTTAAGCGTGGTACCGCTCGTTGCCTCGCCTCCCCCGTTTGCTGAGATGTAAGCCGTTATTGTGGTGCTCTATCTCTGATCGGCCTCCAAGATCTGAAAAGCCCTGAGTTTACAAGAATAAAAAAAGGCCTTCGGGTTTGACAGTGACAGATCCCGCCTGTCCCCTCGGGATGACATTCCCACAGTCTGAAGACCGCAGATCGTCCTGATAACAACTGCAGCTTCTTTGTGCCTGGAGGTCAGGGCACCTGCGGCTGGGCAGCGTGCGGGGCGGTGGGGAGGAAGGCACTGCCCGGCCAGCTCTGGGCCAGCTCCAGATTGGATGCAACAAATTTTAGGGATGGGGAGGGGGGGTGAAAGGGAATATAGAGGTACGGTCCTTGCACTCAAGGATGCCGTTGGGAAAACTAGGTTTGAAAGGATCCTTTAAACTTGAACCTACATCCCTACCCAGCTGCCTTCAAGAAGTATGCTTTCGCCTCGGTCGACCTCAATCTCCCCATCTCTAAAATGGGATAGCAAGTGCGTCTGTTTCAGGAACCGTTGCTTGGCAGTGAGATCGAGCATGCAAGATCACGCACGCTTCGCTCTTTGCAAAGGGCTGGGGAGGCACCCCGTGTGGTTAGGACTTTCACAGACGGGGAGATTTTTTTTTAGACCCTCAGCCTTACTTGGCAGGCTTAGTGATTAATGTCTTTTTATCTTTAATGAATGAACAATTAGAACACAATTAGGCAAAGAGAACTGCATTAGTCTTCTGATTAAAAAGCCAGTACCCAGAAGATGAAGTCCAGACTTGGCAGGGCTCCCTGCGTGGCCCCACGCTGGCCTGCCAGGCTCCTCCTCCGCTAAGGAAGCCTGCAGAGATTCCGCAGTTGCGCACGCCCCCGGGCTACTCAGTGCATCTGAACTTGCCTTGCATCTGTAGGGCTTGATGGTGGGTTGGAGGGCTCGTGTATGCCCTTCACGGCCCAGCCAAGCGCTCCCTACGCTCCCTAGGGCGCCTCCCCTGAACTGCCCCGACGCAGTGGCAGCTTCTCTCTCCTCAGAGCTGACATCATGTTCCACAGCAGTGGTTCTCAAAGGGTGGTCCCTGGAGCAGCGGCGGCAGCAGCAGCAGAGAACTTGCTAGAAGTGCAAATTCTTGGGCTCCTGGATCAGAAACTCTTGGGGCAGGACCTGGTATCCTGTGGTTGAGTGAGGTGCTGCTGTTGGGAGCTCAAACCAGGGACCTGTCACTCTTCACAAACCTCTACGGGGACACGTCTCAGGCTGTGTTAAAATCACTTGCCTCCACATAGGGCCGTCCTCCAGGAGTTAGCCCTTAGCCACGCTAGTTTTCTTTCCTGTGTCCTAATGTCCCTCCTCTGTAAAAAATGGGCACAATTATATTACCTTGTAGGAATGCTTAAAAATCGAAAATAATCGGGGACGCCTGGGTGGCTCAGTCGGTGAAGGGTCAGACTCTTGATTTCAGCTCCGGTCCTGATCTCAGGGTCATGAGATTGAGCCCCAGGTTGGGGGTCTCCGTGCTGGGTGTGGAGCCTGCTTAAGATTCTCTGGAACACTGGAAAGAAATGAAAAACAAATAAATAAATAATTTTTTAAAAAACTAAGAAGAAAAAAAAGGTTCTCTTTCCCTCTCCCTCTGCCTCTGACCCCACTCATGCACTCTCTCTCTAAAAAAAAAAAAAAAAAAAAAAAATTAGAAATAATCAGTACACAGTATGACCTATAGTATCCCAAACACGAATTTCCTCCTGCCCCTCCACACCCAACTCCAAATGTTTGTTCACGATTGCCGGGCATAGTGGTCGTCCTTGACAATTTCCCAAGGTCTCGCAAAAGAGACCCACGAATCGGGTTCAACCCGTGAGCCTGGTTCTGACCCCGTGGAAAGGCCTGGATGATGGGATTAGTGCAGGCCTGGTGGCCTCAGCTGGACCAGGTCCCCCCCTCAGACATCAGGGCGGGTGTTCCGTGCGGCCCTGCGGGCCTGGAGAGCCGCCCCGGCTCGGGGACACTCATGATGAATGGTGAGGAGGATGCAGTAATACGGGGAGACATGCCCCAAGTGAGCCTTGGGGGTTAAACAGATAAAAGAGGGGTAGAATTTGGGGGCGGGCAGAGAAGAGTCAGTGAACATCCCAGAGAGAACAGCAGCTGAACGACCCCCTTACGCTCTCCTGTAGGGCCGTCTGCCTCGTTCACAGAGCTCTTGCAAAGTGAATTACTATTTACTAAATCTTGGTTTCTGTCTCGTTCTGTATATGCTGGCAGGGCAGGAATCACATCTGATTTTCTCATTATTTTATCCTGAGCATCGAGACCTGGGCTTGGCGTGTGGTAGGTTCTCAACCGAAGTCTTCAATATTCGCCTCAATGAACACTTTTGAAACAAAGGAATTAGGGCACCTGGGTGGCTCAGTCGGTTAAGCGTCTGCCTTCGACTCGCGTCATGACCCTGGAGTCCTGGGATGGAGTCCCATGCTGGGCTCCCTCCTCAGCAGGGTGTCTGCTTTCCCTCTGCCCCTCACCCCACTCTCATACTCTCTCTCAAATCAGTAAATAAGATCTTTTAAAAAAGAAATGAAGGAACTAGTGTGATCTCTTTGAAGTGTAATCAAGGAGCTGGGCCGGTTGACACAGGTCGATGTTGGAGGGACAACAGAAGATGTTGATGGAAAGTAGACACGAATTCTAGAAGGGTTTGAAATTTTTGCTGAAAAGTGCGGATGTGACACCATAGTCCCAAGAGAAATGTGAGCTCCTGGGAAACAGGAGCTATTTCTCATTAACTTAGCCCATTTATTGAGCACCTGGACCAGACATCCTGTGACGCTAAAGCAGGGAGCACGTCTGCCTCCGAGGACATCAGTGTCAGGGTGGGGACGAGGGTCAGCTGCGTACATAAGCAGGGATGGCAGAGGACAGGAGTGACGAGGGCCAGGTGGGACAAACCGGCATCCGGGAAAAAGGAGTGGGAAGAAGAGATTACGACTTTCCCGTGGGGAGGCAGAAGTGGTTGAGGGAGCCCAGGGTTGCAACTGGATATGGATGGAGAAGGGTCGTCCATGCAGGGACGCAGGAGAGGGCAGCTGGTTAAGTGTGATCACGCGTCTTGGCCTCCTCCACAGTTCTGAGCAGATACATGGCACGTGGCTGGCACATCATGCGCGTACTGGCTGTTGGGTGACGGCCGTACATCCTTAAGCATGGGACTGTCCGGGTTTGGGGGGAGACTCTGGATATGTGATAGTCAACTTCTTGAGAACTACAGCTAGTTTTCCCCAACCAAAATCACTACTCAACATACAGGGGGTGCTACAGGTTGGTCCACCGAGCGGCAAAAGAAAGGATGGTCTGTGTGTGGGATATGAGAACTGTATCCCAACGAGAGAGCTCGTTGATAGCCCACGCATGGGTTTACGCCATGTCAAGGATTTCATGCAGAAGCAGCAGAGAGAGCCTTGGGAGAATGGTAATGCCAGGAGCATGTGATCAGGCCTGCCTTTTAGCAAGATCACAAGCCTGGCTTGAAAAGTGTGGGCTGTCCATAGTGCTCAGCCCTCTTCCTCTTTGCTCCCATAGTAACTACCGATCACTCATTTTGTCTCTACAAGTTTCAAAGCGGGGGCACGAAGGGGCCTGTAATGGTTTGCATATTTATCCTTCCCTCCCGCCAGAGAAGGGTGAGCTGCTTGGGGTCATGGAGTCGATCTTACTCAGTCCTACGTCCAAGCAGTCATCCACTAGAGAGCACTCGTCATGACATGAGTTAGCAATATTGTAAGCAGGGGAAAGGAGAAACAGTTTCAGTAATCCAGGCAAGAAGTGACAACGGTCTGAGCTGGGGGCCGTTTGGAACGGATGGGACGTGGGAGACAGATGTCAAATACAGGAAAGTGGTCACCTATGAAGGACTCTGTGACCGAGGAGGGGCGAGGGGAAGGAAGGGACTAGGATTGGGAGGGCGTAGGCAAAGTAGCAGGTAGCAGGTGGTCCTTTACAAACAGAGGAGAATCATGTTTGGAGAATCGCAAACCAAGTCCTGCTTTGGACACGTTGTGTTCCATAAGCCAATGGAATTTTGGAGTAACGATGTCTAAAAGGGGGTCGGACGTGCAGGCTCAGAGACAAGGCTCAGCTACGTTGTCTAACGAGTCTCAGACCCATAGACGGATGGATGGAGGCAACGAAAGACACGAACTCGCCCGTATTCTGTCTAACATTAGATATTTCTGACTTGCTCTCTGGATGATTATCAAGCAGTATCCCAGTGTTGTTCTAATTTTCATTTATTTGATTCCTGGTGAGCCTGATGAGCCCTTGTTCATAGACTTGATACTTACAAGGGCTTCCTCTTCTGTGAATTGCCTTGGGATAGCTCTGGCCCATTTTTCTATTGGCTTTGCTCATCTTTGTGTGTTGGTTTGATGGATTTCTTTGTGTATTCTAGAAATTATTCCCTTGACTGTTTTAAGCTTTGGAAATATCTTCCCCGAGTCTGCCATCTATTAGATTTTTATTTGGAATTCCTAGCCCATGCTAGGGGAAGGAATACATTAACTGGGCCCCAGAAATAGCCTAGAAGACACATAATATGAAGTGAGAGAATGAGCTGGATACTGGACATGTTGACCGAGGAGGGGGAGGATCTGGATAGGCCGATCTGTAAGGGAGAGACATGCCCTTAAGCATTGTCGCAGAACTCAGCTGTGGTGGTGGGAGGGAATAGGGAGCAGGAGTTATGTGAATGAGATGTTCGTGGTAACAAAGCTGGGGGTGAGGGCAGGGATGAGTCACACCACAGACTACAGAGCAGCAAACATTGCCAGTCCTTGACCTTCATCTGGCGGCGACTGACATCAAGCAGAGGAGAGATGCCCTCTAGTAAGCTGAGTCTGGAAATGATGTGGAAAGGGTTTAGAGCAGGGATGATGGACTAGAGCCGGGAGATCAATAGGAAAATTGCCAAGAGGATAGTGTCATAGTGTGATGTGTCAACTGAGCTAGGCTGCATCCAGTTGTAATCACATACTCATCTAGGTGTTGCTATAAGGGTATCTGGTCCAGGTGCTTAGCATCTGCAATAAAGTGACTTTAAGTAAAGGGGATTACCTTGGATGTTGTGGGTGGGCCTCATCTAATCAGTTGAAGGCCTTGGCACAAAACTGAGGTTTCCTGGAGAAGAAATCATGCTTCAAGACTGTTGACATAGAAATCCTGCAGGCTGGGGGGCCTGGGTGGCTCAGTCAGTTAAGTGTCCGACTACTGATTTTAGCTTAGGGTTGTGAGATCAAGCCCCATGTCGGGCTCCACACTGAGTATGGAGCCTGCTTAAGATTCTTTCTCTCCCCCTCTCCTTCTGCCCCTGCCCCTCAACTTGGGCTCTCTCCCTCTCTCTAAAAAAAAGAAAA
This sequence comes from Taxidea taxus jeffersonii, assembly GCA_003697995.1. Taxonomy (NCBI): domain Eukaryota; kingdom Metazoa; phylum Chordata; class Mammalia; order Carnivora; family Mustelidae; genus Taxidea; species Taxidea taxus. The sequence goes on from RCUC01154424.1 coordinate 19,186, forward strand.
CAGAAAAAAAAGAAAGAAATCCTGCCTGGGTTTTCAACTTGTACAGATTACGAACTTGCCAGCCCTCACAACTGCATTGCATTTACAACATATTATATTTTTGCAACAATATATTGCAATATATAAATGCAATGAATTATATATTTATTACAAAATACATAAATGAGTATCTGTCCTATTGTTTCTATTGTCCTGGAGAACCCTGAATGATTTTACTAGAGGTAAGTTACTGACTGAAACCTTCTGCACCTGCCTACCCTTACTTTATTATTTTTTTAATCTTTATTTGACAGACAGAGATCACAAGCAGACAGAAAGGCAGGCGGAGAGAGAGGAGGAAGCAGGCTCCCCGCTGAGCAGAGAGCCTGACCCGGGGCTCCATCCACGAATCATGACCTGAGCCAAAGGCAGAGGCTTTAACCCACTGAGCCCCCAGGCACCCCTGCCCTTACTTTAAACCAACCAAACCAAGCAAACAAACAGAAAGAATTCCCAGTCTCATACGTGCAAATTTATTTATTTGTAAATTCCTTACGTGGACCCGAGTATCAATACACTAAGTATTTTACAAAACATGAACACAGAAGACATTTAAAGAATGAACTGTAAAAAGACCTGGACATCAAAGTTGTCCCATTTTCTTGCTGCACCCACACAGACACATCCTCCTTCATCCTTGGGAACCAGCTGGCCACGGGGAGGGATGGCAGGATTCAACCACCCTGTCCTGAGGACGGAACTCGGATACTCGGAGACAAGGGACTAGACCAGTTGGTAACTCCCCATCTGGCGTCAGCTTATCTGTATTTAAAACCAAAAGATTTCTGAACAGTATAGCCCTTCTACGCATATTTGTAATTTACCTCGAAATTGTTAGGGTATGCATACAATCAGAATTCCGGACATCTGAAAATAACCAGACTGTTGGACTTTTTAAGCCCAATGCCAGATTTATATCAAGATTATTGGTTTGCAGTAATACCCAGCAGTGGAAGGCTGATCTGGTTTCCAGAGCAGTTTCTTAGGGCTTGACTCAACACAGCCTCACAGATCGGAGGTGGAACAGGTTAGGATGAGGTTTCGCTTTTTGTGGATGGAAATTATTAATACTGAAAACAAAAACAAAACCAAAAACAGTCAACATATTAAACACAGAAAGTAGAGGGGCACCTGGGTGGCTCAGTTGGCTAAGCATATGATTCTTGGTTTCAGCTCAGGTCATGATATCGGGGTCCTGGGATCGAGCCCCGCATCGGACTCTCTGCTCCGCGGGGAGCCTGCTTCCTCTTCTCTCTCTGCCTGCCTCTCTGCCTCCTTGTGATCTCTGTCTGTCAGATAAATAAATAAAATGTTTTTAAAAAAAGAAATTAACTATAAAAAATAAAAATAAATAAAATGGTTATGATGGTATAATTAGTTTGTTTTAAAACAAATATAATAAAAAAAAAAAAAAAAAAAAAAAAGCAAACCGGTGCCTGAGGAGATTCTAGGACTCAAGGTGACCTTGTCAATGAACAGATAGATTCAGACCAGAATCCAGGTGTCTTGGGGGCCAGCCCAGTGTTCTTCCCATGCTACAGATGATACAATATATACAGGGGAATTTTCCACCCCTTTTTGCTTGGGGCAGTGGACATTTGGAGGAGTCAAGACCTGGCCTTGAGATAAGAGATACTTAAGTAGATTCCAGATATTTCTTGTTTTAATCCTTCGTGTACAGCATTGACTTTTCTAATCAATCACTAAAATAAATCTCAAGGATTTGCCAGATTATTTGTGAAATGCAGGCAGGGCACACTTCCCCTTATCAGTCAGAGAACAGGTACCTAAACTGAACGGGAGAAGTGGGGGGAGAGCAAGAACCCACACCGGGCCCCCATCCAGGTCTGCGATTTCACTTTCCAATGACAAGCCAATGACACACGGGAATTGGGCCTCTGGGGAACCTCGGAAGTCACGCCGTCGGAGCAGAAGATAAGGACATGGCAGATCCTCGAGCACATGGTACACTCAGCGAGGAGATCAGGCACCTGCGGGAGCCCTCCGGATTGCGAGACTCCAGGAGGCTGCTCGCCAGGAGGCAGGAGCTCAGAGGAAGCTGCTTCTGAGCTTTTCTGTCTGCTGGGCTGAGTCAAGTCAGCAAGCCTTGAGCCTCCTGGGGAAATCTGTCTCTCGTTGGGTCCCTTGGGAAAGTTTTGCCATTTCAAGCCGCTTCTCCCAGGATCAGATAAGAAAATGTTCATTGAGCCCATTCCACCAACAGAGAGAGAGAGAGAAGATCTGAAAATTCTCCTTGTATCGGGCTACCAGAGTTCTCGTAAGCAAATATTGAAGACTCGGGGGGGTTTACACAATAGGCATTTATGTCTCACCTTTCTGGATACTGGAAGTTCAAGGTCAAGGTGCTGGCAGGTTTCGTTTCTCCTGAGGCCTCTCCCCTTGGCGTGCAGGTGGACCCCTTCTCACGTGGCCTTTCCTTTGTGTGTGCACAGAGAGAAAGTACACCGGTGTCTCTTCCTTTTCTTAGAAGGACAACGGTCCTATTGGATTAGGGCGTCATCATCATGACCTCATTTAACCCTATTACCTCCTTGAAGGCCCCATCTCCAAATATAGTCACACTGGGGGCTAGAGCTTCAATACGGAAACACTGTGGGGACGAAATTCAGTGCATAACACTCACCTTTGTGCTCTTTTTCCTCTACCGTTAGCTGTATACGCCTTGCAGGAATCAATCTAGATTCAGCGATGTTGCCTTGAAACAACTTGGGTTGCTTTAACAAGAATCAACCTGCAATCCAAGATCAGAAATGTCACTTTATAAAACAAAACTTTCAGTGTGTGTGTTGGGAAGGAATGAGTGAGGATGTGTGTGTGTGTGTTTACTTCGGGAGATGGGTACATTTTTATATATTATGGAATAAGCCTCCAAAAATAAGCTTGTGCACAGCCCACGAAGATCTGAAGATGAAGATTCTGAAAAGTAGCAATCTCTGGGTCCCCTGAGTTAATGATAAATGGGAATCGCACCACAGGGCTCGCATGTTCTGATCATGGGGCTGGTGGTTGCCCACATGCTCTGTGCCTGGTTGCTGCGAACAGCCCAGCCGGTAGATTCTGGAGCCCGTCTTCGTCAGATAGCCCCTCTTCTCCATGCTGTGTGGGAAACCTTCCTGGTCAGAGCCCACCCAGGCCCACATCAGATCGAGCAGCAGGTGCAAGACAGTGACCACCACAGCAGAACGTGTAGCCCCTCTGAACCCCGGGAAAGGGGCGCCATCCTCAGCTGCTGCTGGAGATGCCGGGCCATGAACACGCTGGTTAATTCCGAGCATCTGTGCACAGTGTACACCTCGGAGGAAGAGTACAGAGAGGCTTTTTTGGCCCATTGGTGACCCGTAGTCCTTAATGTTCCAGCGACCAGGGGAAACGGGACATAGGCCTGAAGACCGATAGTTTCTAGAGACAGCTCCCAAGTGTTTCGGGAGAACGGGAAAAACTGCAGTCAGGGAGACAGAGGGGAGGTCGTTCAAAATCTCTGCTGTCACTGGACGTTTCAACCCAGCTGATGTCTCGCTCATCTTCACTCCTCTGCCAGCTCTGGGTCTGGTTGTCTAGAATCCGCGGTGGATTGATGGACTGACAGCAGCTCCTTGCTAACCTGCTTGTGTAGAGCATGGACCGGGCACAAATACAACGCTTCTTCTTAAGGGCCCAGCGGGAGCTCTGGTTACCTGTCTGCCACTCACCGTCCCCGAAATATGCACGCACGTGCACACACACACACCCATACATACACGCATGTACACATGCATGCACGCACACGCACGTGCATGCAGGATACATGTGCGTGCATATGTGCACACACACACTTGTGTGTGCATGCATGTGTGTGCATGCACACGCACGCGCGCACACATACATGCACACATGCACACATGCCCTTCCTCCCCTGGGAGCAATGGGGCACCAGAACCTGAGGCAGTCAGATCACTGCACAGACCTGATCTAACATGACACCACACACACCCCCTCGTCCTTGCAAGTGGTTTGTGACTATCATTCAGAATCATGCCTGAACTCAAACCTCAAGACTTCTGTCTGAAACTTTGGAGTTTGGGGCTTTAAGAAGAGAAGATGTCTAAGTATTGTAATTCTGCCTCAGGGAGGAACGGCTCTCGGCCCCTGGGCTCAGGTATCCGTGTGCTCTACGTACCGACCTGCGCCTTCTCAACCGTTCAGCCAGTACCTACTGAACCCTGGCCCCCGGGATGCAGAGACGGATCAGGCAGAGGCCCCACTCCTGGCTCAGAGCCAAGAATGGGATATAGTTGCGCCAGCAGACGACCAGAAGTGCGGAGAGAGCTGGAGGCTGAGAGCAAAGAGGGGTGAGCTGGGTCTTGGGTGATGAGTAGGTTGTCTCAGGCTGAGGGAAGGGGGCAGGACATTAAGACAGGGAAAGCAGAATGCACACAAAGGCCCTGGGTATGGGGACGGAGGAGAGGGTGGGAGGTCTGCGTGCCCAGGTCTGCAGAGGGGCTGCAGGGAGCCGAGCCAGAGGTGGAAGGAGGGTCCAGATCAGGAGGCGTTGCCGGTGGCTGTGCTGCGACATCCAGGCCTTGGCTCATCGGCAAGACAATGGAACTGTGGAGCACAGTAGAGTCCACCGGGTACCTTTTTTGATCTAGAGCTAGATTTTCAACATTACCTCTGTGTATGGTAGAAGCAATGGAAATGGCTCAAGGGTTATTGCAAGAGCCCGGCCGGAACGGGATGAGGGTCTGGACAAAGACCACATGAGGAAGATGGAGAAAAAAACGTGAACACTGCAGGACTTGGAGACAGACTGGGGGTGCTGGGATGGCAGAAGAGTCTTCACTCCACAGTGGGAGCCACGGGTACAGGCAGGAGGACACCGGAGATGCCCTGTGACACAGCCAGCATCCCCCCAGCCATTACATTAAGCCATCCGAAATTGCCAACATCGACCTGTGGAAAATGTCAATTGCACATGGTTCGGCCTAATCATGAAAAAGTAAGGTTGTTCAAACCTACGACATTCTGGAAAAGGCAAAACGAGCAGGGCAATAATAAGATCGGTGGTCGCTGGGAGTTAGGGGGGAGTTAAGGAGGATTTTTAGGGCGGTGAGATGACTCCGCATGATCCTTGATTGATGGAGATATGACATTGTCCATTTGTGAAAACCCATACAATGTCCGACACCAAGAGTGAACCCTCCACCATTCATGGACTTGGGGGTGATAATGATGTGCCCATGTAGGCTGACCAGTTACGAGAAAGGTTCCACCCTGGTGGGGGATGTCCAGAGCAGAGGAAAGTCACTCATGCACCGAGAGGACACAGATGATCTCTGTCCCTTCTGTCCAGTTCTGCTGTGAATCTAAAGCTGCTGTAAAAAAATAAAGTTTGTTAATTTTTATTTTATGTTTTTCTCTTTCCTTTTTAAAAAAAATGTTTATTATGTTGTTAGTCACAGTACATCATTAGTTTTCGATGTCATGTTCCATGATTCATTGTTTGTGCACAATACGCAGGGCCCCATGCAATATGCGTCCTCCTCAATACCCATCACTGGGCTCACCCATCCCCCACCCCTCTCCCCTCTAAAGCCCTCAGATTGTTTCCCAGAGTCCACAGTCTCTCCTGGTTCGTCTCCCCCGTCTGATTCCTCTCCCTTCATTTTTCCCTTCCTTCTCCTGATGTCCTCCATGCTGTTCCTTAAGTTCCACATATAAGTGAAACCATATGATAATGGACTTTCTCTGCTTGACTTATTTCACTGAACATAATCCTCTCCAGTTCCACCCATGTAGGACCCAGACTCGAATCCAGCTCTGCGAAACCCACATAGTTCCCTTCCTGCAGCATCGCCTGAGATTGAACATTGTCTAAAGCACTTCCAATCTCAGGAAACCAATTGGCTAGACCTCGTTACGCAGTCACTGGAGACATTAGCCCTCGAAGGGTGTATCTTGGAGAGAACAGTGTATTAACGGTTGAGAAGCTTTGCTGAGAGAAAGAAAAAAAAATGAAAATTCTATCTCAGCTCACAAACTTCGCCAAGACACGAACGCCCTTGGCCCATGGGTACCAGACCTCGCTCATGCCTGACCCGACCTGTTTCCCATTGGTTCCCTGGAGGCCACGGGGTATGGTTTCCTCCCCCGCCTTCCCTTCAATCTGACCTTGCCTTTCCTAGAGTCACTCATGCTTCATGAACTCACATCCTGACCCATCATCTCCCACACAGAATCCAAAAGGTAAACTTTACTGAAGACCACAGTGTACTATAAAAATACCATAGGGAGAGGAGGGTACCCCAATGACCAAAAGACAGAAACCTGCAATAAGGATGGGAAAGAGGAAGGAATGAGCCAGAGGCAGAGCCCTGCTCGGTCCCCCTCATCCCTTCACTTCCTTGAAGCAATCACCACGGACACACTCAGACTCTGCCCAACCCTTGACCCGCTTCGGTCCCCCACACATACTGTAATTCTGTCGCAAAAGCTTCCACCTCCCCTCTTCCAACCAAGGGTGAGGGGAGGATGCTCCCCTTCCGATCCCTCGTGCTGGGATTCCAACCGCAGCTTGGGCCATCCCGTCCATGACGTGGGAGGCTCGAGAGGCTGAGTGGATTTTGTGTCTTTTCTTTCCCCCAGGCAATGGCAGGCCAGCCAAGTCCTGAGCAGGAGTCACTGGGCAGGTTGACCAGCTCACAGCCACCAGCTGGTGAGCGGAAGGCAAAAAGAAGAAAGCCCACAGATGGCCAAGTCTCTTGACCCTTACTTGGTGGAGGAGTACTCAGTCTGGACTTGAGCCTGGGCCATGGTCGCCATCCTGTTTGCCCTGAAAGCCCAGACATGCATGTTCTGGGGCTTTCTGCTGGCTGGCAGGTGCACCCAGGTGTGGTGCTGGTGACTAGACCTTGCCCTTGAGCAAGGATGGAATGACTCAGCTCAGTTAAAAAACGGGGGGGGGGGGGGGCAGGAGCTCTGGATGCTGTAAAATTCTTATTGATTAGAGCACAATTTCCAGGTATTATTTGCTAGTTTTATCCTACCGTCCCAGAAGGCGGGGGAGAGCTCACCTGTTTAGAAAAGGAGTAGACAGTCAGGTCAAGGACCAGCACAGGTGTTGAAGGGACCCTGAGTCCCAGTCCGACACCTGAAGGTTGTCAGTGGCTCTGTGGGATCTGGACCAGCACTTGTCCTGTCTGTTTTGTGGTTTCTTCATCTGATAACTCCTGCCCTTTTTATTTCCTGAGGCTGTGCCCAGACCCAGTGCAACAGGAGACAGAGAAATGTTTCGGAAAGGGCAGCGTGCTACCCGAGGGCAGTGCGTCGGGATCACGGTACTAGACTCCCCCACCCCCCACGCACAGGGACGTTGGAGGGCTGAACGAGATAAGGGATGTGCCAGACCCTCGTAAGTTATAAAACATGGACTAGATGGAGAATAATTAGAAGCAAAGCGTGATTATCTGTGTGCTTCTGATAACAACACCATTTTGCCACCTGCTGCCCAGACATTTCTGTAACTGCGTGACTTTGCAAGGACGTGAACTCGGCATGCTGGGGTTTGCCCAGCTGTAAAATGAGATGCCTCCGGGGATGGCAAACACAGCCGGCTCTCGCGAGTCCTCGCGGACGTTTAGCTTGCAGAGATGCGGAGGGGCAGGCTCCAGGGAGGATCTGAAGACCGGCAAGTGGACGAGCGTTGCCCAGAGGACAGAATGGGCACGTGGGTCTAGTGCAAGCCTTAAGGAGGCAGACTTGGCTCAGGGCAACACTTGCTAACACCTAGTTATTTCCAGAAACCCCTCTGCCTTTGAATGCATGTCTCCCTTCAGCCTATGCCTCCAGCCTGCAAGATCTTTTTTTCTCACCATTCCCATTTCACAGACTAGGAAACTGAGTCTTAGGGGCTTACTTCAAAGGTCACAACCCAGGGAGAAGCTGAGGGTGTGCATTTCTGAAACTGACCAGCGCCTCCCCGAGAACCAGAGCTGCAAGGGCCATGCCTAGCGCCCGACCAAGGTTGAATGTGCAGTGCTGGTGATCGTTTCCATCTTGGGGGACACACCAGCCGTTACTGAGTTCCAAGGGTCCCCTGCTCTTTATTTATTTTTTTCTTTTTTCTTTCTTTCAAGATTTTATTTATTTATTTGACAGAGAGAGACAGAGCAAGAGAGGGGTAAAAGCAGAGGGAGTGGGAGGAGCAGTCTTCCCGCGGAGCAAGGAGCCCAATGGGAGGCTCGATCCCAGGACCCAGGGATCATGACCTGAGCTGTACACAAATGCTTAACAGTCAAGCCCCCAAGCTGCCCCAGGTCGCTGTTCTTTAAAGAGGACCGTGGCTTGGCCAGTCTCATGTCTTCCTCATCCCTGTCAGACCAGCCTTTGACTCTCATCCTGAGGAAAGCAGGAGAATGTCGGGCAGTAAGAGGTGAGGGAGAGCATGAAGGTGTGGTTTCGAGAAGGCTGAAGGTAGAGAGAGAGTGGAAAGCAACATGCTAGAACCCCGGGTCTTTCCCATCCTTTCTCGTCTTGGAAGAGATCTGGGGTTCTTCTACATGATTCTTGGTTGTGGGAGCGGTCTGGGTCCAAACGATGTGGCTAATGGCTTCAGCATCCTGACACAGCTTTGTACCTCGGGTCCCGGGCACTCAGGCCTTGAACCACACCTAACAGGTACCACTGCTCAGCACACCCAGAAATAAAGCACCTTAAAAAACCCCAGAAGGCATGAAGCTCATCTCCAGCTGGCATTCCTGTCCAGCCAGGGTCCAGCTCTAAGTTGCCTGTCCCCACGCCAGAGGGTAACTCCCAAACCCATCTTCTGTGGCAGCTGGCTCATCTTCAAATGTCTCCTTGCCTTCTCCTGCCCTTGCTACTCAGGGCCAGCCATGGCTCGTGGCCACCAACCCGTCCCTCCGCCCCCCAAAAGCCTTCCCTGATCTGCCTCGCTCTGAGAAAATTCTCCCTTGGGCTCACTGCCCGCCCTACCACTAAGCTCGTAGGCAGCAAGAACACAAGCCAGGATTGGGTCTGGAAGCCTAAGCTTGTCTTCCCAAATTATGTTTTGAGACCCTTAAAGCCCAGGACCAAGGAGAAATGCCTTCTGCCACTGTGACCCCTAAATCTAGCTGAGCAGAGGAATTAGCCGGGAGTTTGGAAACAGATTTGCATTCCCAGCCCAGCCCTGCTGCTTCAGACTCCCGGAGGTAGGAGCCAGGAATCTATTTTTAAAAAGTTCCCTGGGTAAGTCTGCTGAACAGTCATCAGGGGGAACCCCTGCCCTCCAGCAACTATTTCGCACAATGTGGAACACCTGGCCTGTTCTCAGACTGTTTTCTGATGATTGATGGATCAATCCAGCAGTAACAGCACCGTACCCCAGGAAGGTCACACCTGCCTTGGAGTTGGGATTGTGGTACAGCTACTGCTTGGCAAGGCTCTGGAAGTCCAGGACGGCTCTCCCACACTGTGAATGCTCCCCCTCCCCAAACCCCCTCCAGATCCCAGCCATAGCGCTCAGTGCAAACAGGTTATCCCATACGAGCCCATGCTTGCCCATTCTCTTGGTGGCTATGGGGTGGTCTTCCCCAGATGATTCCTATCAGTGGTTGGGTAACAGCCCGCTCACCGTGGGGGTCCCGCTGCAGCGCCGGGACCAGCCGCATGACTCAGCACCCGGGGCTGCCGTCGGACGAGCATGCCACTCATTCTCAGAAGCCATTATGGCGAGGTCGGCTCCAGTTTTCTGTGCCTTGCTTGCTAAGTCAAGGGTATCTGCTCCATATGGCAATGCATAATTGACAACACAATTTACTTCCTGCTTATATGGCGTATTTCATACAAAGCTTCCATTTGCATATTTATTAATTTACAAAATTAATGCCATTTTCTTAGTCCCTTACAGGATGTGTTGCTGGTCCCTGTCTTTGAATTAATTTTAATCTAAGGTGGAAACATTTGTTAAGGGAGTTGGCTCAGTGCGAAATAATCAAATGCATGGCAATCAAATGCTGGTACAATGCGGGGAAGAGAGGGCAAACATTTACCCAGAGCCTAACTATGCTAGGCTCCAAGAAATTAATGGTGCAGAATGTACATCTCCAAAAACGTTCCTGTAATGACATATTGTCACCGTTTTATAAATAAGGAAACTGAGACGCAGAGGGAGTAAGTAGCTGGCCCTGTCACATAGCTTAAGTGGCAGTCTCAGATGCCCACAAAGGTCAAGAAGCAGGGTTTCCATCTGTGCTGATTTCCACACGTGAGAAAGGCCATCCCTCGACAAACTAATTTTTTTTTTCTGGGAGGTTCTCCACACTGCAGATATTTCAGTTCTCACAGATATTCCTGCCACATAACATAACACTTGAGACAGACAGAAGTGGATGAGGCCCATTGAGAATCTTACTCCACCTGTTGTCGCCGGCCTTGGAGAAGACCTACGCAAGAAAACAAATGTTCGGGATGACATTCTCACCTGGTTGCACCGGAAAGGCTTCAACAGGAAGGCAAGCTACTACCTTTAAAAGAATAAGAATTCCCAACCCTAACCCTTCCTGTCACTCAAGTCACCAACCCATACCTCCGTCTCTCATCACCCAACTGTTTGGAGATACTCTTCTCCCAAGTTCCTGTTATCTTCTCTTCTCCTTGTTCCCTTAGGCTGTGCCAGGATGGTGTTCCCCATCTCCAGAACAATGGTGGGTCCATCCACAGCCACCAGTGTCCTTTCTACCTTTGGATCCACTCCTTCCAAGGAGTATGGGACCATTAGTCACCCATTTTCCCCACCATAGACCTTCTGCCCTTTCCTTCCTCTCACACTGCCTTTTCCTGCTGCTCTTCCTCACAGCTACTTGGAACAATTCCCTCATGACTCTCCAATCTGAATCTTTAACTCCTACCCGGGGCGGGGGGCAGGGGGGCGGTCCTGGAGCATTGGGCAACACCCAACTGTCTACCAGATACATCTCCATAAGGACTCATGCATGGCAAACCCACTGTGTCCAAAACCCTTCTTCTCCCAGAAAACCTATTTACCAGCTATCTTGCCTACTTTGGTGTGTTGTACCACATAACTCAGTATATTATACCAAGTGTATTGTACCCTGTACCTATTCCTCACAACTCAGGACTCTGTCTACTTAATTATTCCCTTAATTCTCATACCCAACATCCAATGGATTATAAAATAGTATCAAGTTCTTCCAAATATACTTCGGAAATCTACCTCTGAAGTAACTTCCAAATCTTTCCCTTGGTTTTATCCTTCCCAATCTGCCCTCAGTAATCTCTTCCCTCTGTCACTGCGAGGTCTCCCACCTCTGCTGTCCCCAATCCTCGCTTCACCTTCCATGCCAACAAACACAACTCTGATCCCGTGGGCCATTTTACTCACCACTTTCTCGGAGGACTTCCCCGGGACCCTTGGATGGAAGCAGTCACCAGCCCTGGATTGTGTGGTAGAAGTCACACGCCCTGCAGGGCACAGAGTAAGTCTGCTGTTTGCAGACTCATAGTCCCCAGAACGGTACATATGGTTGATGCTCAAAAAACCCTAGTTGAGAGAATGAATCCCAGTCTCACCATTTTGTGAAACCCACCTAATTCTCACTTCGTCTTTATCTCCCACCAATCCTCCCTTAGACCCCAAGCTTCAACCATCTCTAACACCAGCACATCACGTCCTGGTCCTTGCCACAACTCTCTGCGTTTATACATGCTACACGGGTGGGACGTATTTCCCATGCACTCCATTCGGCATAGTCCTCCTTCACTCGTGCTCAACACTCAATTCTGACTTTACTGCCTACAAGAAAATTTCCTTGGTGACTTCGTGACCTTGAGTTAGGCTTTCCTCCAGGGAACCTTCCTTCTGTTTACTTCCAGGATAAAGACAGAGAAAAAGCCTTCCAATGCCATGCTTTATCGCTGACATCCATCCTTCTTTGCATGTATCCCTTCATTCAGCAAATAGTTACTAAGTATCTATTGGTTGACTAAGTCTGGGACAATTCTCTGCCTTTGACCCAGGCCAAGGATGATGAGGTCTTGAGCTCCCCCTAGAGGCCAGGAGTAGTTGCACGGGCGGGAAAGCGGTGAGACTCTGCCGGCCAGCAGGAAGGAGAGTTCGTACATCATTCCCCAAGAGGAGGAGAGATGAGACGTACAGGGACACCTGAGAAGTGAGGAGAGGGCTCCCAGGGGCATCGGGCCTGGAGGCTCACTCACAATTCATTCTGTCACAGAGACATCTGACAAAGCAAGCCTTAGGGCTGGAAATTGTGGATTTCATCCTCAGGACACACTGGAGGGAAGGAGAAAAGAAACTACCCTTTTCTGGGTGTCTGCTTCCGGCCCTAGTGTAAAGTACGTTTTTAACCCCTAAATCCTATTTTAAATGCCGGCTGCTTTTAGCCCCTGTGATAAGCCTGAAGGCTAGGAGTTCGTTACTCTCCTCACATCGTGGGGGGAGAAAATCAAGGTCCCAAGTTCATATTCAAAATAGAGGGGATCTTGAATTTGGAAGCCTACACTCTGTGCGCTTGTCACACCGCCTCCGAGGGAGGAGAAGTCTGGGCTGCAGCCCCTGGTTTGCTTATCCAACATAGACACTCTTGTTTCTTCATCTGCCAACGTGGCCTCTATGTGCCAGGGTCTTTGGACGTATTATCTCAGCCTTCACAGTGGAGCTGCAAAGGGGGTGTTATGTATTATTGCCTTCTAGGAATGTTCGATAACCCAAGGTCATGGCCAGGAAACTGCAGAGACGGATTTGAACACAAGTGATTACCTAGAGCGGCGGGGGAGGGCAGGGGAGTGTCAGCAAATGGTCTCCTTCATCGAGCTTTGGATATTGGCGGGAAAACATCAACAATGGTCATGCTCCTGTTCCAGTAAAACTTTATTTATAAAAACAGGCTGAATTGGGCCCCCGGATTGTAATTTGCCAATCTCTGTCCTAGACTCTTTGTTTGGTTGAGAGATGTCCTAGGGGATCGGGCCTCACAAGTGGTGGGCTCAGACGTCCCAGGCACAGTCACCAGATGTCCCAAAACATGGAGGTACAAATGTGTTTGGGAGCTCACAGGAGCCCTCCCTTGGACAAGTGACCCTCATAGCTGAAGAGGGGACAGAACGGCAAGGTAAAGGAGCCAGGTGGTGAGGGTACTGTAAGGAGTGACAAAGGTCCAAAGGTCAACAGATTTTAAACAGGGGTGTGACCCAGGTCCTCTTAGAAAGAGCCTTCTGCTGGCAGGGGTGAGTCTAAGGAATCCTGAATTGAGACCATCACAACCAGCAGGTGAGTTCACAGTACCATCATGTGGCCGTCGAAGGGTGAAGGGATAAAGCAAATGTCACATATCCCTTCAACAGAATATGCTTCGGTCTCAAGGGGAAGGACATCCTGTCCCCCTGCTACCGCATGGCTGAACCTTGAGGACTTTATGTTCGGTGAACTAAGGCGGCCACAAAAGGACCAATACTGTGTGATTCCACTTGTATGAGATCCGTACGAAAGCCGAACCCCGAGCCCCAGAAAGCAGAGTCATGACTGCCAGAGGCTGGGGGAGGGGGAGCGGAATGTCGTCGTTTACCGGCCATTGCGGATTCGTTTTGCAAGATGAAGAAAGTTCTGGAGACCACCTGCGGGCAATGCGGACCTCCTTAAAACATGACCGAGTGTGCATTTAAAACCGGTGAAGATGCTCAGTTCTCTTGTGCTTGTGTCTTTCTGTTATATGTGTGTGCGTGGGTTTCAGTTGTTTGCGTGCCTGTGTGTGTTGATTTTTCACCACAGTTACAAATAAAATAGGAAAGCGGATGGGGTTGCTTTTCAAGCAAGGCTGAAACAGAGAGGAAGGTGAAGGACCCGCCGTGGCAGGCACGCACTCCCCCGCCGATCCAGCGCCCAGCCACCTGCTCCCTCGTTCCTGCCTGGCGGTGCCATTAGGCTGCCGTCACCGTGAACATGGTCCTGACGCTCTGGCCTGGGCCGTCAGCCGCGGGGCTGGGCTGCTCTGGCCGTGTCCACGCCACGTGCGGTCCCTGCCATATGCTGGGCACCCCCGTTCATTCGTCATGCCTCCTGAAAAGCCTCTTAATTACATTATGTTCACAATCCATAAAACATAATTAAAATATGTAAATCCATTATATTCTTTAATGAGCACATTGAGACCTCAAATTTTTAAATTAGATATAAAATTGATGTGGACCTACTACTATTGATTATGCATGGTAGTAAATCAGACACAACTTGGATTGACTTCCCTCCCCCCTTTGGAGGCAGTGTGTGTGTGTGTGTGTGTGTGTGTTGTTTCTTAGGGTTTTGTTTGCTTGTTTGTTTTTTAGCATTTCCCATGAGTGTTTACAATTACATGTTATCTTGCAAACTTATAGAGGGCTCACACAAAACAGTTTCTCAGTTCTGCTTTTTAAAAAAATTTTATTTTTTTACTCACTATATTTTTAGAGAGAGAGAGAGAGAGAGAGAGCATGAGTGGGGAGGGGCAGAAGGAGAAGGAGAGAAAGAACCTGAAGCAGGCTCCCCGCTGAGGGCAGAGCCTGATGTGAGGCTCGATCTCAGGACCCTGAGATCATGACCTGAGCCGAAATCAAGAGCAGGACACTTAACCGACTGAGCCACCCAGGCGTCCCTCTCATTCCTGCTCTAGCAATATTTTTATTTTCATTTCAGGACTGATACACTGATTCTTCATTATCGGGGAAGCACTGGGAAGGGTCACCAGACTTTGTCTCTCTCTCTCTGTCTTCATCTGCTACACATCCCTTAGCCGCTTCCCATATTCACACTCAAAATGTCAAGTACGTTTTCCAGACACACCTGCCTCCCTGTCTCGGCATGGGCTGGTCGGTCTCCGCCTTGAGTGTCCTTCTGTCACCTGTTGGTAGGGAATTTGCACCTTTTCAAGCCCCATTCGAGGGTCTCCTTTCTCAATCCGCCTTGACAATGTTCATGGCTTGATCTTAAGGCTTACGACACGGCTCTGCCTTCTAAGAACAGCTTTGGTGAGTACCATTTTTATGTGCACTATAATTCTTTTCACTGGACCTTCATAATGGCCATGCAGGACAGTCACTAAAGATGCCACCCTCGGGGCGCCTGGGGGGCTCCGTGGGTTGAGCCTCTGCCTTCAGCTCAGGTCATGATCTCCGGGTCCTGGGATCAGGCCCCGCATCGGGCTCTCCCTTCCTCTCGTGAATCTTTCCCAAGGGCCTCTCTCTCTCCAGCCCCAATATGCAGCAGACGCTTTCCTAAAGGCTGTCCTTCCCTTTCCAGTCCTGTTCCTTCCTCCCAGGTTAAGAGTTTGCTTCTACTTTCCTAAGCTTGAAGTTGGTTCCACGGTTTAAACTAGAAATTAGCCCAGAGGTTTAGAGCCACACGACGCATGAGCCAAATGCCGGTCTGGCCACCGACGAAGTGAGTGTGCAACCTTGTTGAGTGCCTCAGTCTTTCCACTGTCAGCTCTAAAATGGGGATACACAAGAGCATCTATGAGCTGTGAGGGCTCCGCCAAATAACACGTGGAAAAGGCCTGCTTCTTAGGCAGGGATTGTTAACCGTGAAGGGCATCATCATTACCAACCTCGTCGTTAGTATCCCAACCGAGGGGATCCTTTCCTTCTGTGGATGGAGCTTTCCATGCTTACCCACCAAGGGATGCCCCCCCCCCATACCAGAGGTGTATTTTGTGGACTGGAAGGGGTCCACTCTGAAAGTCCAGTTCTGTCTTTTCCAAGGTAAGCCATCCAGATCCCAGGAAAATACAGTGAGTCGCCCACCGGGCCTTTTCTTTTTCTTTTTATGTATTTGAGAGAGAGGGAGAGAGCACACGAGGGCGGTTAGGAGCAGAGGGAGAGGGAGGGAGAGAGAGAATCTCAAGCAGACTCCACAACCAGCACAGAGCCCAACACAGGGCTTGACCTCAGGACCCCAAGATAATGACATGAGCCAAAATCAAGAGTTGGATGCTTAACCCATGGAGCCACCCAGGCGCCCCCCCATTTTATTTTAATAAACAACTATTAATTGCCTAAATATATATTCCTTGGGTATCAGTCTAAGTGCCCAGGTAAGCCAGCGAGAGCCATGTCATCTAAATTCTCACAGCAGAGCAGTTACCCCCTTTCTCTTCAACCCACACAGGGTCTAGCCATCCTGGGGTCTGGCACACAGAAGGAATTCAACAAATATGTGTCCAATAATGGTACAGTCACCATTCCTACCGCATCTAAGCCCTCACAGTATTATTTTTTTGGAATGAATTCCGACTGAAGTCACCAAAATTACACCTCCGTCTTAGAAATGTGGTTCCAAATCGTTTGTGTTTATCAGAACCACCGGAGGGTTTGTTAAACCCACCCCTGGAGCCGCTCATTCTCTAGGTCTGGGTAACCTGCATTTCTTACAGGTTCCATGTTGATGCTGTGGCTGCCTTTGGGCCGGGGGCCACAGGCAGGCAGAGAGAGAGGGAGAAGCAGGCTCCCCACTGAGTAGAGAGCCCGATGCGGGGCTCGATCCCAGGACCCTGGGATCATGACCTGAGTCAAAGGCAGAGGCTCAACCCACTAAGCCACCCAGGCACCCTCCAAATCGGCATTTAGAAGACACCCACCAAGCGCCCACCCTGGACCGTGAATGAGAAACCAGCTTCATGGTGTGCAACCACTGAGAGTCAGGGTTCGTGTGTGACAGAAGCTGGAATCATCTAGCACAGATTTCAAGGTCATTGTTTCCGGGAAGAAGAGGACCGTCCAGTAAGTTCAAGCCTCCAGATTTTCTTCCTTGGCTTAAAACACGAGAGTCCCCATCCCCTAACCTTCTGCCACCAAGTCTCCCATCAGCCCTACCCGTTCCCCACCCATCCTTTCTAAGTTCTAGGTCTGCCCTGTCATAGGAGGTGCATGGAAGAAAGAGGCCAAGGTTGAGGTCACCTCAACCTCAAAGATAGTATTCTGAAGGTTTGGGTGTAAAATCAGAATAAACTCAGTAACTCACTGACTCCGTAAGCGATCTTTGCTGTGCGCCGATAACGGAGAGGCACCAGTCTGAGAGGTGTAGGCACAGGGATGAACAGGATAGCTGAAGGCTCAGAGGAAAGACACACAGGGTCTTCATGGTTCGGACTGGCTCCCCCAGTGGAAGCAAGATACAGCCGTAATCTAAATGAATGGGTTAGCAGTGTCAAAAAATTAGCATTCTATTTTCAACCAGAAGGGGCAAGTGTTTGTCAGTATGGCAAAGAGTCAGGGAGGCATCCTTTAGCCTTGGTGACATCCCTGTCGGGGAGAGCAAGAGGGAAAGAACCCCTGGGCCTCGTCTCGTTAGGGAGGAGTGCGCCTCAAGCTGTCTTAGCTGAGAGTCCTTCTGTGAACCTGTGTGTACACAGGCACAAAGTGCTGATGTGCCGAGGGAAACATGGCAGCCTTACTTGTGAAAGGAAATTAACACAGGCTTTCTGGTTATACATCAGTCTATCAGGAGTCGAGCTAATGTGAGTCTCTCTAAAGATTGACTCCCTTCACCATACACTGACAAAAATCAAGTGTCTTGGCTTGCTCAGCCTAAAGGGTCCTTTTACAGACCATGGTTCCATGCAAAGTTTCACACCCCCTATGCTGTCACACTTCCCTGATGACCTTCTACCTTTACCACATGCCTTCTCTCAAACATCCCCCCAGGCTGGTGACAGTTTCATTCTGTTCAGACTTTGTGCATGCTTATCTGTATGCCTGAAATCCCCTGCATCAGCCACCTGGTGAACTCTGATATTTCCTTCAAAATGCAGTTCAGATATCTCCTTTGCCCTTTGGCATGTCTCTTCTTGTTAAATATCCTCTTCCAAATTACCATTGTATTTTGGACATACATTTATTTTAAATTACCTATTAAATGCCTATTAAGTACAGGCCTGAGGTTTCTATTATGTGTTTAACCCCGAGAAACTCCTTAATGATGGATGTTGTTACCCAGGGATTACAAATGATGGCTTTAAGCCTCAGAAAACGTAAGCCCAGGCTTGCACAGTCAGTTTGTTTCCTAGGATGGGATTCTAATTGAGCTGTGTCCGTTACAAAGGTCAAGGTTACCATTACTGTGCTCCACGCTTTACTTCCTTGTCTGCTCCTTCATTAGACTGTGGGGCTCCGCAGAAGCCATGACTTTGCACATACACACTCACGCACACGCGCACACACACACACACAAAACCCGGTCATCTTCCGCCCAGAACATGCCCAGAACATGTGTGTGTGTTGAATGAAAGAGTGAGTGCGTGAATGAATGAAGGGCTTTCTCACATGGCAGGGATAGGGCCATCTAACATAGATTTGTGGGGCGCCTGGGTGGCTCAGTCAGTTAAGCATCCAACTCTTGATTTCAGTTCAGGTCATGATCCCTGGGTTGTGAGATCGAGCCCCGTGTCAGGCTCCCTGCTCAGCGCAGAATCTGCTTCTCTCCCTCTCTCTCTGGCCCTCCCAGCACTCGTGCGAGCATGTGCACGCACACACACACACACACTCTCTCTCTCTCACTCAAATAAATAAATATTTTGTTTAAAAATTAAAAAATAAAATAGATTGCGTACGAATATTTTCTGTCCCTGTCTCTAGCTTTCTGCCTGGCTTAACTACTCTCATGTGCTTTTCCTCTCATTCTGTAGAGGAAATTCCATCAAGCTGTCTAAGGAAAGAGGCTCCTTCTGATCCCTTCGGAGAAGTTGTCCCACCACACAGCGCTAATTTCATGCAGCTTAAATATCCTGGCCATTTAGCTTACCTCTCTCGTTTATGCTACAGTAAGAATCCAAGATGTGAAGAGGCAGAAGGAGGCAGCCTGTAATTCATACATGATTTCTTCTCAAATGCTCTCTCTGTCTGATGGCACATGGCTCCCTGGCCGGTCCTGTGAATGTTATCATACTAAATGCATAAGAGTCTGGGGGGTGGGGGGAGAAATGAGGAGGAACTCAAAGACAATTACCATTTGTTTATGCTTCAAATCCTACTTAAAGAAGAGTTGCAGCTCAAAACGGAAGGGTGGGAGCCAGGTGGGGAGGAAGCCAGTTACACACAAGATAAAATCTGGAGAATTAGCAGATGCAGTAAACTGACCGCAGAGAGGTTGGTTAATTTTGTGATGTGGGTTTTTCCGAATCTGCTTGCTTACATATCAGGGCTTTGCTAAGGCCAACTTCATTTCTTGCATGAGAATTTCAGTTAGATCAAATTGTTGGAATTTTTGCAACAAATTTAACAAATAATTAATGTCCTTAACACTTCATTACCTTCACTATCAGATCAATAATTAGAAAAAGAAAAGCCACTTAGCTCCTCACATAAAACATAAAAAACATAAAGCAATTCCTAATAAATTTTTACAACGATGTAGAGTCACACCTGAAATTGGAAAAAAAAAAATTACAACAAAGTCAGAGGCCATCATTGGGTGCAAATTAAGAAAATTAGCAAAGACCTAAAAACAATGATCCAAATTTTATTAAACATATAAGCGATGCACATTGTCACATGTCCTCTGCTGGTGAGGATATCGATTGGCTCCATCTTTTCAGAAATATCGGCTTAAAATATTAAGAATACACAAGTATTATTGTTAAATTCTTGTTCTGAAAGCTCTATCTTGAAATAATTCAAGATGGGAGAGGGAGGGAAAGTTTATGCCAAAAGATATTCATCACAGTACTGTCATTGAGAAGGTAAAATGGTGAGCAAATTAAATGCCTCTGAAATCTGGAAGTGTCCCAGTGTAATCTCACACCAAAATATCCTGTGTCTTTCACCCATTCTTTTTGTTTACATCTAGAGACAAAGAGCCATGTGAATTTTCTTCTATCTCATTTCTTCCATTTAAACCTTTACTTTATACAGGAGGTATTGCAATATGGGATGTGAAGAGTTGGAGGATATGTCTTTACGTAACACCAGATGTGATACTTCGGGCAAATAATTTAATCTCTCCGGGCACTGAGAGTCAGTGAAGCATTCAACTCTTGATTTTGGCTCAGGTCATGATCTCAGGGTCCTGGGATGGAGCTCCAGGTCAAAAATAAATAAACAAATCTTTAAAAAAATTTTAATCTGAGTCTTAGTTAACGGGTCCACGGAAAGCAAAATGATCACACTTACCTTACCATTGGGTCATGAATCTGAAGCGAGTTTGTGCACATGGAATCAGTGACCGTTGCTTCGATTGGCCACAGGCTTGGGAGTGAGGGGCTGATGGTCCATCTGTCAGGAGACTGAGAACAAGAATTGGAGCAGCTAGGGAAGTGTTTCTGGGAAAAAAAAAAAAAAAAAAAAAGGCAACTCTGAAGCAAGTATTAAAAGTAACCAGAAAGAGGGCGCCTGGGTGGCTAAGTCAGTTAAGCATCTGCCTTCAGCTCAGGTCAGGATCCCAGGGTCCTGGGGTGGAGCCCGGCATTGGGATCCTTGCTCAGCAGGGGGGCGCCTGCTTCTCACTCTGCCTGCTGCTCCCCCCTGCTTTTGCTCTCTTTCTTTTTCTGACAAATACATAAATAAAATTTAAAAAATCATTTGGTCTTTCAGCCTTCATTAATGTTCATAAAAACTTTAGCAAAGTAGGCTTAGCAGGGAACTTAGTGAACCTGATAAAAGGCTTCTGGAAAAACTAAATGCTTTCACCCCGAGGCTGGGAACACAGCGAAGATTCCTACTTTCGCTGCTCCTACAACATTGAACTATAAGTCCTAACCCAGCAAGCGAAGACGGTGCAAAAAAGACAGATAGATTGGAAAGGAAGAAGCAAAATGAGTTCTATGTACAAATTGCATGATTATCTAAGTACAAAATCCCAAGGAATATGGGGAAAAAAAAAGAGTTCTAGAACAGGGTTTAGCAAATTTGTAGGAAATAAGTACAATGCTCAAAAATCAATTACACTTTAGGAACTAGCAATGAACAATTGGAAATGCCATTTTAAAGAAGTACAATTTACAATAGCAGCAAAAAAAGAGATGTCTGGGTCAACGTTTAACCAAATGTGCATGGTTTCTGAAAACTATGAAATACTAATGAAATACATCAAAGAAAACCTAACTAAATGTAGAGATAGATCTTATACAGGGATGAGATGGCCCAGCACTGTTAAGACGTCAGTGCTCCCCAAACAGACCTATGGGTTTAATGTCAATCAAAATCCCAGCAGGGTGATACTGATTCTAAAATCAGTAAAGGCAAAATCACTAAAAGGCAAAAGACCTAGCCTGGCCCCAAAACGTTTGCAATAAAAGAACAACATTGAAGAATCTCATACTTGATTTTGACACTTGTCGTAAAAACAGAGTGATCAAGACCGTTGTTGGGATATAGAGAGACATACAGATTAATGGGCCAGAATACAGTGCTCACGTATATGACCAATTTATTTCCAACAGAGGTGTCAAGACAATCTGATTCATGTTTCTGAAACTACTACAGAGATATCCACACGGACACAAATTGAATCTCAACCACTACCTCACACCACGGAGAGAAATGAACTTAATGACCTATTTAAAAAGAAAACGTGTAGAAAATTTTAATGACCTTGAAGTAGTTGAGGACTTCTTTATAGGAGACAACAATGCATGAGCTATTAAAAGTAAAACATGGTAAGCTGGATTTCATCAAGATTAAGTTCTTGTTTTTCAAAAGATACTCTTCTGTGAGTATATAAGAGTTTAACCTTAGCAGAAGTGTGGTGAAGAGTGTACAAAAGTCAGTACAATTTTTGTAACTTTTGTGTAAGTTGAACGGTTTCAAACAGAAAGTTAAGATAAAAATAGATGAGCTATAAACTGGAACAAATATTTTTAAAAATATGCATCTTACAAAAGAGTTGTATCCAGGATATATAAAGAACACTTCCAATTCAATAATAAAAAGACAATCTTTTTTAAAGATTTCTTTAGTGATTAGAGAACATGAGAGAGAGAGGGCAGGGAGGGACCGAGGAGAGGGAGAGAGAAACTTGGGCAGACTCTGTGCGGAGCCTGGAGCTCCGACACTGGGCTCGATCCCATGACCCCGAGATTACTACCCAAGCTGAAACTTAACTGGTGCCACCCAAGTACCCCAAAGGACATCATTTTTTAAAAAAGTACAAAATAGTTGAACAGACACTAGAGGAGGTGCAAATAGCTAGTAGAGAAATGAATAATGCCAGCATCGTTAGCCATTTGCAAAATCAGAGTTAAATAAGATACCACCACAGACCTATTACAGTGGCCTAAATTCAAAAAGGCTAACAGTATCAAATGCTGGTGAGATTGCAGAAAAACTGTAGCTCTCACACTTTGCCTTGGAAAATTCAAAATGCGATAGGCCCTTTGAAAACCCATTTAGGAGTTTCTTACAAAGTTAAATTCATACTCCTGATAGGACCCAGAAATTCCACTTTTAGATATTATCTAAGAGAAATGAAAACATAAGTTCACATAAAGACTGGTACATGAGGGTTCATAGATGAATTATTTATAAGAGCAGAAGACTGAAGTCAACCCAAATGTCCATGAGCTGGTGAATGGAGAAATAAATTGTGGTCTATCCATCTGGGACACGTGACAAGTAGAAACAGACTAACTGAAACCACAGTCACATGGAGAGATCTCCAAAGCTTTATGCTAAGTTGAAGAAGCTAGATGTAGAGGACTAGATACTTTGGAATACTTAAAGCCAGCACATCTATTAACATTCTTGCTGATACTCGTCCATAGGTAGATATGCAGGAAAAAAGGAAACTCTATCCTTTCTGTACTTTACACCAAAGTTTGCAATAGGAACCTCCTCTCTTGAGACTGGATTTATTAAGTCTTCATTTATAATGCTCTGGATCTCTGGGGACTATAACTGTGCTTCTAGATTAAAATACAGTCTGGCAGCAAGACCATATTCCAAACTATATATAGCACAACCAAATACTGGAAAACTCCTTAAGAGCAAGGCTTTTGGGCTGGATTTGCCAACTCATTTGGAGACTTTAATGAAGATATTAAATATCTTGAAGTCTTGCTAAGGTCATCTATAAAATGAGACCACTAGCGTCATGGTGAGAATTTAATGAGATATTTTAGATCAATGTGTTTTCCTTGAAACATCACTGAGTGCACATCTATGCCTATTAGGCAATTCAATACCTTTGGGGTCCAGTATATTATCAACAATCTTTCAGTGACTTATGGGGCTTCTGAACTATCATTTCTTAGATGACATTGTCCACTGATATGACACAGTTGAGTTGGAGGAGTTAGTTCAAACATTCCTAAACAGTCTTCATAATCACTAGTTATAAAGCTCAAAATATGTGACTTCAGGCAAGAAAAGTTGCTGTCTTCTCCTCACAGAGAGCTCAGAAGGGCTCCATGGGACAATTCTAAAGCAAATTCTGAAGAAATGCAGCGCTGCCTTCCCATGGTAGACTGTGACTTCCTCTTCCTTCCCTACTTTTCCACATGGATATTTTGCCCTAATGAATCTCCTTAAAAAAAAAAAAAGGCAAAACAAACAAACAAAAAACCCAGAAAACCAACCTCTCAATTCTCTTCATCACCAAAAGTCAAGGAACATTAATTGTGCACAATGGTTCATTCAATCTGGCAGCAAAATTCATCTTAGCCTAGGTGACCTAGACCCTTCCTTCTCTAGATAACTCCTCAGATAAACTGAAGCTAACAACTGAAAATAGAGAAAAATCAAGAATAATGACAAAGTGTATTTTCTGAAGGAAATATGTGATTGTTTTATGATAAGAAAACTGTAATAATCATCAGCCTGTACAATGAATGTCATCTCAGCCATAGCTAAACCCAGAGCTAGTTTGTTCTGAAAGCTGAACCACCAGAACCATCTCTTTCCTACTGATATTTGAGTCCAGTGTGGTGAATCTGCAGTCCACTGTGGCTATAAAAGTCAGAGGCTCTCTCAGAAGAACGTTCAGTCAAACCAAAGTTCTTTTCCATATCTCCAGCCCCTTTGCCACTTGACATTCTCGCTGAATGGGCCTCCACTGTGGTGTGGCACTGACTCTGAAGACTTGGAGGGGGTCACCTTCCCCCATTACCTACAATGGCGAACTGGAGTGAGAAGGAAAAGGCAACACAACCTAACATCTAGATAGTCAGAACGCTCTCCTTGGAACTCAGCTGAGAGGCCCTCATCGCTCCCAGAGGGGCAGATGGCCAGATAATTCTGCTCCTACTGGCGTCCCACACTAAGAACCAGGGACCTTTTGAGTTGTCATGGGGTGGTGTAGGGACACACTCTCAACATCTGGCAGTCTCCACCGTAATTCCTTCAATAGTCCAAGACTGAAGGGACAGGAAAGAATTTTATAGTTCCATGACATGGACATTTTCCCATTTTAATGACTTTTAATCCACTAGTTTCAGGGTAACTTCTCATTCTAGAAGCTCTCAGTAGGTCTAACTCTGCATGGCCAAGTGTCACTGCCCATTCCTTGTCTATTTCTCGCCTAATTTTGCCCAAGACACCTCAAGGTCACCAAAAGTGAAGGAAAAATTTTTCAAGGGATTTTTTTTTTTCGTTGAAGGAGTTCATGAGGGGACTACAGAGACATGTGTTCAGGTAAAAAGAATTCTTTTCAGAATTTCAGGCCTACTACTTAGTGATTCAACAATTCCATACACTACTCAGTGCTCACCATGATAAGCATAGACACCTCCTGTCACTGTGCAACATTATTACGATATTATTGACTACATTCCCTGTTCTGTACTTTTCATTTCTTGATTATAATTTTTGTTCTTGCTATAAAATTTTTAATCCTATTTTATGTTCTCTTATTACATCTCTTTTGTCTTCTTATGAATGAAGCATATTATTCATGTATTCAAGAGGCATTTACTGGACACTTACTGTATACAATACTATTTGCCATAAAACATTATGAAGATATGAAAATAAATTATTTACAATCCTACCAGCATTCTCTCAGAACATCATGTCCTCACGATTGATATTTACATAATCGTCATAATCATAATCATATCGGATAAATCAAATCCAATTTTTTATTATAGTAAAAAAACAAAATTTTCTCTTAACCATTTCTTTAAAGATTTTATTTATTTATTTGACAGAGACAGATAAGTGGAAGAGGGAACTCAAGCAGGGGGAGTGGAAGAGGGAGAAGCAGACACCTCTGCTGAGCAGGGAGCTGGATGCGGGACTCGATCCCAGGACCCTGAGATCATGGCCTGAGTTGAAGGCAGATGCTTAACAACTGAGCCACCCAGGCGCCCCTCTTGAACATTTTTAATTGTACAGTGCAGTAGCGTTGACTATATACATACCCATTGTTGTGTAACAGATCTCTAGAATTTTTTCCTCTTGCAAAACTGAAATTCTTTTTTTTTTTTTTTT
>RCUC01154425.1:0-14644 GCA_003697995.1 Taxidea taxus jeffersonii
TACGAGGTAGTGATGACAATTCTTGGTTTATAGGAGCAGGCCTGAGGTTCAGACAGGCGAGGCGACCTGCCCAAAGTCACATAGGTGACAGTGGCAGAGTCTGACTTCAAAATCTAGGTCTGCCTGACTCCCAGCCTGTTTTAGATCCCACTGGCTCTTGGCAGAGATCTGGAAAACGCACCCCTCGACCCCTTTCCCACTCTGCCCAGCACTGGGCCAGAAGCCAGGCTCCTGCTGCAGGCATCCCTTCTCCAAAGTTCAGGCTCCCATGAACAGGGGCAGACCCCAGCCCCCAACCCCATTGTGCAGTCAGTGACAATGAGAGGCAGGCGTCCCCTTCTTACCCACCACTTTCCTCCCCACCCCATGGGGTGCTGCCAGTTCAGCACAATAGTGCATTCTGTGTCCAAGAGCCTTCGCTGGCAGCCCCCCGGCTTTTGCAGCCCCTCCAGACAATGGCAGGACCCACAAGGCCTGATAGCCGGTGACAAATGTATGTGAATGACCAGCTCACAGGAAGTGGCCTTCAATAGTCCGATAGCTTCCTGTATCCTGACATTGTGAAGGCCCACTTCCTGTGCTGTCTCCGAAAATACAGCTCGGCAGGGCTGAGAGCAGAGGCATTGGCGGGGCTTCCCTGCCTGCCCACCCCCCCACCCCGCCGGCCCAGGCAGGATTTAACTCCCCCCACCCCCACAAGAAGGTACCCATCTCACCTCACTTCTGATGCAAGGGTCAATTCCCTACTGGTCTCTGACCAGTTCCTCTACCTCCCGGCCAAACCCCACCCAAGCCCAGGCAGAACAAAATGACCTATTTTTAAAGATTGCGTGGCCTTCTTCAATAACAGCCCCCACCCCCAATTCCAGGATCTCAGGCCTCTGCTGGGAAAGGCTTTCCCGTGTCTCCTCACATTCCTCTGGTGCACACCGAACACAGCTCTACTCTGAACGATAACCTTCGACAGGCTTACAAATGTTCCTTCAGTCAGGAACAAAGTCACGATGACTTTGGCTTCCTCTGTGTCTCAAAAAGCCCAGCGCAGCAAGAGAGTGGGGAGGTCTCCTCTCCCTCCAGACTCGAGAAAAGCCTTTCCCAGGGTATGCCTCCCCATGCACCTTGGCTCCCCACAGAGGCTGATTAGGGAGAGCAAGACTGGGGCAACTAGGAGCCAATGCAACTGAGTAACTTCTGTGGAGTCAGGCAGCAAGCAAAGAGCTTTCCCTCTGTTACCTGGTGACATTGATGGTAGAGCCTCATGCTCAAGACAAGGGCACAGAGAAGTTAAACCACTGGCCCCAGGTCACCCAGCTGAGAGGAGGAGCTGTACCACTGGTGGCCTTGCTTGGCACTGGGAGATAGGTTGAGGTCTCGGGCATCTGGGAGGGTACCATTTATCCCCTCCTCTCACACACCCTCTTAGGACTTGCACCCCATATCTCCAACACTGAAAGTCCTTCCCCAGCTTCCTGGCACTGGTGAAGCAACTCTAGGGAGGGAAGGGGGCTGTACCGATCCTGCCAGCAGCCTGCCCCTGAGTATTGTTTTCCACTGTCGATAAAGGAGGCACTGAATCAGCCTCAGGCCATTGTGGTTGCCTGGGTGGTGGGGGCTGCAGCGGGGAGGCAGAACAGGTCAAGGGGTGACAGCCCATTTATTTCCACCTGGCCACTGGAGACCTGAGAGCTGCAGCTCAGCCGCTGAGTCCCAAGCCCGCAGTGTCCAGGAATGGGGAGAACAAAGAGGTCTCTGGGGATGAAAAGGAGGGGAGAAAACTCACACTAATTTTCCCCCCTCCACCCTGCCCCCTCCTGTCTCTGGGGAAAAAAGGCCAAGGGCACAGTGAAATCAAGAGGGACAGCCAACCTTCCTGGGGTAGAAAAGAACTCAAAAGCCAGCAGACCTGGGCTTAAGTGCCACCATCTTCTCCAGCTGTGACTTAGAGGGTGGCTTGGCCTCTGAGTCTCAGATTCCAACATCCTTCCATGGAGACAACCCCTGCAGGCTGCTTGGGAGGATTAAGTGAGATGCGGTGAAGCATCCAGCCCAACCAGGATGCTTCGCCTACAGCTCAGCAAACAAGCTTGTCTCCCTTTTCTTGGCTGGGATTTGTCTGCCTTGGGTGCCTGAGATCAAAGAGGTCCACAGGAGAAACAGGGTGCCTATCAGCTCGCTCTTCTCCAAGAAGCCAGGAACATCACAATCCTGGGACTCATGGAATTAGCTGGGCAGGAGGTGGTTAGCAGCCTGTCCTAAAGCATCCTGTTAGCCCTGCCTGCACTGCTGGGTCTGCCCACCTGAGCCCCAGGGCCACAGAGCCCAGAGGGACATACCAACGGCTGGGGAAAGGCAGCACACCATCAGAGGCCCCTAAAATGTTCGCTAGTCTACCCAATGGGGCTGCATGAAAAGTGACACGGAGGTGGGCTCCAGGCCAAGGCAAGGTGCTGGCCTGTTATCTGTGGCCAATTCTGAATCCCAGCAAACATCTGAGTCATTTTCCCACCCTCCTAAGCTTTTATCAAAAAAACACATGAGCTCAAAGGAAAAGGTCTATATGAGAATATCAGCATGAACCTACCCAATCAGCAGGTATATCTTCTGGAAAAATAATAGAAACAATACTTGGATTCTTGGTGCCTTTCTACCACTCCCAACCTGAAACAGTACTACTGTGAGTTGCAGAGCTCAGCTAAAACAAGGGCAG
Organism: Taxidea taxus jeffersonii; assembly: GCA_003697995.1. NCBI lineage: Eukaryota > Metazoa > Chordata > Mammalia > Carnivora > Mustelidae > Taxidea > Taxidea taxus. Next base: position 2,708 of record RCUC01154425.1, read on the forward strand.
TTGAGTTATCCCTGTAAAGCCAGCCCCCACTGGGAGAGCCTGGGGCCATGGCCAGGCCTGGAGCGGCTGTCTGGAGGCGGAAGGGCGTCCAGGCTCTGATAAGGCAGGGGAAGGACAGGACCCATGCCTGAGGCCCGCTGACTGTTCCTTCACCCCAGAGACCACAGGGATAATCAGCTCACAGAGTCTTCCGGCCTCAGGCGTATAGTTCCTACCCTAAGGCTCCTTAGGGAGGGAAGGGGGGGGGCAGCACCAGCTTCGCCCCAGGACCAGGGCAGCGCCAGAGACCAGTGGGCCCCAACCTCAAGGGGCTGGGTACCCCCTGCCCAAGGCTCTCTGCTGTGGCCGAGGCAGCGTCTTCCCACCCCTGCCCTACTCTCCTGTTACAGGCTCAACTGTGTTCCTGCAAAACTCCTATGTTAAAGCTGTGACTCCCACTACCTCATACTATGACTATATTCGGAAATAAGGCCTTTAACGAGGTGATTAAATTAGATGAGGCCATGAGAGTGGGCCCTAATGCAACCTGACTGTTGTCTTTCTAAGAATAGGAGATTTGGACACAAAAGACACCAGCGAGTTGTCACGGGCCCAGAGGGACCATGTGAAGGTACTAAGTGGGCAGCTATCCCCAAGTCAAGGAGAGAGACCGCACCTGATCTCAGACTTCCAGCCCTGAGAACTGAGAGGAAGGTAATGTTTGTTGTTTAAGCCACCCAGCCTGTGGTATGGCATTGTAGCAGCCCTGGAAAACTAAGAGCCTCCCCTGGGCTGGGGGAGCAGGAGGAGGGCTCTGGCAGGGCTGCCCCTCCGAGAGCCACAATAACCCCAGCAGAAGCCCTTCAGCTTGGCCCTACCCCTCTGATGCCCAGCTTCTACAGCCTCCTCCAGGAACCTCCATCTGCCTGCAGGCCAATCAGTGGGCCAACCAAGACAGGGCTGTGTGGGGATTGGGGACCCAACCAGAGCCGTGGGTGCTATGAGATGCCAAGGCAGTGTGGAGGGGACTGGCAGTTAGGGCAGCAGGGAGCAAAGAAGCATCAAAGGGCAAAGCCAAAGGGCCGAAGAGCTGAGGGCTGAGGATCAGGACGCCCCAGCCTCCTGCAAGCCCTCTCTGTACCCGTTTCCCCTCTACCCTCGGGCACTCCCTCTTTCAGCCCAGAGAGAGAACAGGGTCTTGAGGCAAGAATACCTGCATGAGGGGCGCCTGGGTGGCTCAGTGGGTTAAAGCCTCTGCCTTCAGCTCAGGTCATGATCCCAGGGTCCTGGGATTGAGCCCCGCATCGGGCTCTCTGCTGGGCGGGGAGCCTGCTTCCCTTCCTGCCTCTCTGCCTACTTGTGATCTCTGTCTGTCAAATAAATAAATAACTAAATAACTAACTAACTAAATAAATGAATGAATGAATGAATAAATGAATAAATGAATGAATGAATGAATACCTGCATGAGGTGCCTGGGTGGCTCAGTGGGTTAAAGCTTCTGCCTTCTGCTCGGGTCATGATCCCAGGGTCCTGGGATCGAGCCCCATATCAGGCTCTCTGCTCAGCAGGGAGCCTGCTTCCTTCTCTCTCTCTCTCTCTCTCTCTGCCTGCCTCTCTACCTACTTGTGATCTCTGTCAAATAAATAAATTCTTAAAAAAAAAAAGAATACCTGCATGGAATGTAAAAACTACCAACCAAAATAGCCACCTTTACCGGAGTGCTGACCATCAGTGAGTTTCGGTTCCAAATGCCTTGCATGTTGTCCCTTAGTCTTCACAATAACCCCTCTGAGGCAAGTCATGCATTAGCCCATCTGACACGTGGGATTGAACCCAAGGAGCAGGTTGGCAGAGGCCTCAGAGCTATAAGGTGCAGTAGTGGGCTTTGAACCCAAACAGCCTCACTCCAGAGCTGCGTTTCTTGGAAGGGGAGGGCAGGCTCTGAGCCCACGGAGGCCCCAGCACAGTCAGGGAGACGACAGCCAGCCAAGGACAGGAGTTTAGGGACCACAGCAGATAAACAATCCACCTTGTCATCAACTGATCAAACTATAAACACACAGGGCTCCATCTGTGGGAAAGACTGTGATCTCCTACCCTCCCGCACGTGGGCAAAACAGTCTGGAGAGCATCAAAGAGGCAGCACTACCCCTAAAGGTTTATCTTTGAGCTGCCTACCTACGGGGAGGGGCAGGAAAGGCAGGGGGCAGCCTCCATCCCAGCTAAGTCCCTGGAGCCGCCCATAGAGAGAGGGCCCAAGCTGCGCCGGAGCTGTGCCCTCCGGCCAGCAGGCACTCAAAGGGTGCTTCCCTCATCAAGTCAAATGGGTCTGCAGGCCAGCTGACCTCAGTCTGGTGTGATGACAATACGTAAACTGGGAAGGGGAGGGGGCACAGGGTGGCTACAAGCCCAGCTCTGCCAAGAATTCCTGGTGTTATCTGGGGTGAGCCATTTCCCGCTTGGAGCCTCCGATGCCCTTTGTTAGCATGAGGAGAAGCAGTGTTCTTCTCCCTTCTGACTGAAGTCCTTGAGGATGAGGGACAAATGAAAAGGGCCTCCTGTGAACACAGGAAGGTTTGCACTGGCTGTGAGGTAAAACGAGGAAGCTAAAGGGCGCCTTGCTGATCAGCCCGCCCACCCGCCCCCCAGCCCTAAGGGATAAAGGCAGACAAAGCGGGGATACTCCAGAAGCAGGGCTCCCTCAGACTCCCAGGCATTCCCAGGCCTCCCCAGGATTTCCGTGTCCCCCCAGACAGGCCCATGGTTCTGCAGAGGCTGAGGGAGCGCCCCACCTGGGAAGGGCATTAAGTGATTCCCTGGGCTCCGACCCAGGGCCCTGCTGGCTCCTTGGAGCGTCCCATCCACCCTGCTGAGCCGCCGCAGAGCTTTGATCACTACTACACGAAGGGTTTCCTGAATGCTTTCCTGAGGACATTGTTCCCCACTACAGAGTCATCAGGGTCAAATTCATCATGGGCTCTACCAGGCCAGGTCCCACCCAGTGGGGAAAGCCTGCCCTCTGCCCAAGCCCCTCTTCCCCTGGAAAATTTAAGCCGGCCAGAGTTCTCTTCAGGTTTAGCTTATTACCAGCCTTGGGGCAGGCAAAGAAGCAGCAGAACACTGTTGCCATGAGCTCAAGGCTGTGGGCAGCCCTGCTCCCTATCTTCCAAAGGGGCTCATCTCCACGCCCAGCCCCAGTACCTGCTCCAACCTCAAATCAAACTCGAGGACCTCTGCATTCAGTCCACATTGATTTGAAAGGACTCCGTGCCAGGCCCTCTGCAAGGGGCAGAGAGGTGACTAAGACAAGGCCCCTGCCCTGGAGGAACTCACAGTCTTGGGGGGGGGGGGGGACAGACACACACTTGTTACAGTGCCTTGTCATAAATGCCACAGTAGCCTGACCCCAGGGCTAGAGAAGCAGGAAGGGAGGGGCGGCCCCTGCTTCGGAAAGCAGGTACGGACCTACACCTGACAAATCTTAGAGCGTAACAGTAGTTCGCCAAAGAGCCAAGGAGGCACAATGCATGGTGCACATGGAGGCACCCAGGTTTGAACAAGTGCGATGCATTCAGGAAGAGGTAAAGGCTGGCCTCTGTCCCGGAGATGACCGGAGGGAGGCTGGGGCAAGAGGCCAAAAGGAGCCATGGAGGTCTTCAAGCAGTGACCTCATCAAAGATGTATAGGAGAAAGAAGATGCCAACAGGAATAAAAAGAGTTTCCAGGGAGAGACTGAATGGCGAGGCAAGATAATGAGGCCCTGAAGCAGGGACAGGAGAGATGGGCCAGGCAGAAGAGGGTGGCCGCAGGCTGGTGAGGGAACACCCAAGGGGGCAGGGGAGCCACAGACAGCCTGAGAAAAAGGACAGGGGGATAGGCTCCACACTAAACACCATGCTGGGTGTTTTCCAAACATCCCCTCGATCGTCCCAGCTCTGTGAGGGAGACAGAACTAAGCCCACTCCACAGAGGATGCTCGGAGAAGCAAAGGGACTTTTCCCAGTCACACACTAGATTACGGAGCTATCTGCAGACCCATCATACAATATGGGATGGCCATCCAAATACTCTTCTTTTTTCTTAAAAGCTGATATACCAAAGACTGCTTTTTAGCAGATACTTGAAGAGACTGTGGACAGAAAAGGAAGTAAAGAGCATTTATTTCAATTTCGTTACCCAGACTGGCTACCACCCGATGTGCAGTGAGGCTTCACTGGGCTAGAGTCTAGCACTCGCACATTTCCAAAGCACTCTCAGAGCTGGTTTCCCCCTCTTTTTACACCATCAGCAGGGAACACACTCACATACCCAGTTTGCAGGCAGAGAAGCCAAGGCCAGAAGTGAAGGGTCATGTCCCAGGTCACCCAGTTTCCTTGCCCCCAAATCCACGGCTCTTTCCTCTACCTGTGCTCCTGATCCATGACTCCTGGGCATTCTGCTCCCCAGTTTCTGTCTCTGACCCCGCAGATAGCACCAGTGGAATGCCTACTAAGCGACACAGGTCTGGCCAGCTGGGTTCTTGTGCAACATGCTCCTTTCTGTAAAGTTTTCCTAAGCAACCCTCCACTGCCAGGCCCATTAGGTTCCCATCATCACTCTCCCAGCCAAGGCTGTTCCTGCCTCCGGATCCCCACTTCACCAGGATCACAAGGATACATACCACTACTGCATGAAGCGGAGGCTTTTCCTATAGTCAAATGAAAGCAGCTAACATCACTGACACCTACTGGTTGCCATGGACTCTGCTAAACACCTCACATAAGTTACCTTAGACTTGCTACGACCCAGGAGAAAATATTCATATGCCCATTTGACAGATGAGGACAGTGAGGCTCAGAAAGGCTAAGTGACCTGCCCAAGGTCAGCTAGTTCTTGAGGCAGCATTCGTAACTCTGGTCTGTCAGACTGCAGAGTACACTCTATTTTCCTCTGCCACACGGCCTGGCTTGCCACTCTGCCAGTGCACAGGCAGCCACACCAACATGGAAAAGGGAAGCAAGACAGGAGCTGTTCCATGTCTGCTGCCCAGCTCCCAGGCAACTCCAGGCAGGCCCATGCCAGAGCGTTTCACCCGGCCACCAGCCCCAGCAGCCTGGAACCCTGGGAGGCCGACAAGAGTCAAAGGGCTCCCTGGCAGGTTTATTCTGGCGGCTGCCCAGCTGACTTGTGCTAACACAGCAACAGGCACAGGAAAGGCTCTAGAGAGAGTGGAAAAGCACCAGACACTGGGCAGCTGAGGGGGAGAGAAGTGAATCCTACCCACCTCAGACAGGATAACCCTGCTCTAAAGCCGCCACCATCACTGGGCCGGGAAAACACCCAAGGTGGGGTGGGGCACCAAGCAAAAAGCAACCAGGCCTCTACTCACTAATGTTTCAGTGAATTGTGACTGTTGGGCCAGCCCAACAATGGGACACATGCCTCCAAGGTGAATCAGCAAGCATGGAAGAAAACCAGTACCCTGGGGCATCCCAGCAAGCTCAGCTTGCCTTTGCCCACATCTTCAGAATCCCTGCTACCCAGTCTCCCAAGCAAAGGCAAGAAATCACGCACCATGTCCATGCCCGCCCCCCTGCCCCCAGCGGCAGCAGGTCCCAGGCTGCCATGGGAAAGACAGACCCAGCTGCGGATATTAATAGACTTGCCAGAGGAAGAGATTCAGTGAGGGCAAGCCCTAGGAAATGAAATTACTTAAAAGGGGGCATAAAGTGAGATGGCTGGAATGGAGCAACTTGGGCTTCCAAAGATGGGGCTCCCATGGCCAGGCCCTGGGAGGAGGCACAGCAGCAGTGACAGGCTTCCTCTGAAATATCTGCAAGTCCAAAAAAGTCTCAGGCTGTGGGAAAACTCTGTTGCTGCTGTTTCTGTAGGTTTTCTGTCCCCGTGTTCTGCTTAAACAGATATTAAACAACACACATGCATGACACCCAGAAGTGTTTCAAGAGAAACCACTTCTGGGCCCTAATATTTGCCACAAGTTGTTAGCTTGTTGGGGGGGGGGAAAAATTGGATACCTCTCACTGGAAGGACAGGCCAGTTTGGGAGGTCATAAAATCGGCAGCCCTTGGGTCAAATTAACACCATGGGTATGTGAGCATGCTTAGAATTTAAAAAGAAACAAAATAAAACGCTAACACTTAAAAATCAAGTTTCAAAAAAAATGCACAAAAATCTAAATTTCCAGCATCTTTTAGGGAAAAAACTGAAAATTTTAGCATCATTGGGCAAACAGCACACATTGGAAAAGGCCATATGGCCACCACCCTCTTTAGGCAGGCCTGTCCATCTAGTTCCGGGCCTGACCTGCTCACTGAAGTCACCCGACTGACCCCTGTGGGCATGTCGTTGTTACTCCTCCTGAAGCCCAGGGAAGCAATGCCAGGCCTCTTCATGCTCAGAAAGGCCACAGGGGGGCAGCACTGGGCTGTCACTGAGGCCCGCCCACCAGCAGGTGACTAACCAAGCTGAGCTTGGCACATCTTTTCAGACCCAGAAATCTCATCCTTACCTCAGCGGGGGAAGCTCGTCCCCTCCAATCCCCATCAGATTTATTCCCTAAAAGCTACAGCAGCTCATTTCAGCCTTCCCACTAGCCTCAGGGACCAAGGAGCAGCCACTAGCAACTTACTCGCTCCTCCTCTCTGGCTACCACCTTCCACATCTTCCCAGCTCCTCCCACTCCACAGCTGGCATGGCATCTCTACCTGTTCAGGCTTCACACCTTCGACCGCCTGTTAACACCATCAGGCCTCAGATCCTGAGATAAGAGAAACAGGACAGACACCCTCCCCCGTTTTAAAGACTGTGCATTCTCCATCATGCACTCCCTACTTCCTTCTCCTCACTTAGGTTAAATGTCAGTGGACTTCATGAGACAATAGGTTCTCATGCCTCTTCCTGCCCTCTGCTCTCACTGCCCTTCCAACAGCACCAGTAACATCTTCAGTGGCAGCATTTAGTATAAACCCCTGCAGCCATGCAGGAAAGACATTTAGAACCTTGAAACTGCTCATCCCACTTCATCCAAAATGCCATTTACTGGTCCTGCCATTTACTCCCAAATGCAGGCAGGAGAAGCCTTATAAAAGACAGTCATTGCGATACTTATGTACACTAGTGAACAATCAAAAACAACCCAAGTGTCCAGCAAATGGAAAATTATTAAAAACAAACTATGTTTTATTCCCACTTCATGGCAATTATGCAGCTATTAAAAACAACTACGATCATGAAGACCATGTGATAAGACAGAAAAATGATTACAATATAAAACACTATGTAAAAAAAGGAAATATAAAATTAAAGGGACAGTAATGATAAGGATCTTAAAATAACAGGGCATTCGGGTGGCTCAGCTGGTTTAGCGTCTCCCTTCGGCTCAGGTCATGGCCCCAGGATCCTGGGATTGAGTCCCAAGTCAAGTTCCCCACTCAGCAGGGAGTCTGCTTCTCTCTTCCTCTACCCCTTCCCCTGTTTGTGCACTCTCATTTGCGCTCTCTCAAATAAATAAAAATCTTTTTAAAAAATTAAAAAACTATGCCAAGAATTTGAAAGGTAATAAAATGCTACCTTTTTAGTCATATTGGAGCCCTGGAATAGGGGCAACCATTTTTTCAATCTCTACCAAATGTTCTTTCATGTATATATATTACTTTTACTGGAGAAAATGTATGTCTGTTTATAGCTGAAAATTTTGATAGCAACTGTTAAGCTCCCTGGTCTACACTGAATTCACATTTTTAAAGGTCCTATAAACCTCTCCTCATCATGATAAAAAGGTTCCTGGAAACCTGCACCTCCAGGACTCAGTGCCTGGGCCCCAAAGCCCTTGGTTAAAGGTCAGTGTTACCCAACCCTGAGATGCCTGCACTTGCATAACTCCTAAGGAGACCCCAACACCATCTGGAAGATTGGATTAGATCAATATGGTTGTCAGGTGCAACTTTAATGAAGTTTTGTACCATACAGTGATGGGGGGGGGGGTGGCTGTTTTCAAGCAAATTCACCTGTCCCATGGTAAACAGCCTGGGCTTCCAAGGACAGTAAAAGGCTTTCCTCCCCAGGGAGTCTCATTCCTGAGCTGACAGGACAGGATTTCAGGAAGAATGAGTACAAGAAGAGGGCAAACTAGTGAAGGGAGTCAGGTAGCTTTCTGAATTCTTCCCAGTGTACACTGGACCTAGGCAAGTAGGCATCCCTCCTAAGGCAGCATGCCAACCCCAGCCACTCCCACTTGAGGCCAAAGTACCTCCCCAAAGACACAGACAGCCATCATTCATTTCATGACACTCCTCCCCGCAGTGCGCCCAGAAGCGCAGAAGCCTGAGCAGTTTCAGCCACCATACAACACATGCAGCCTTCAGGCCAGAACCCTCAAGGGTCCTCCTCTTCCCTGGCCCCTCAGCTGCTCCCGTGTCCGCCTGGCAACAGAAGAGCGGCCAGTGTGTGCGGGGCTGGGTGGTATGGGAGGGGCGAGAATGAGCAACACAGCAAATCCCATGTGGGTTCTGGAGCAGGGCAGACATGGTGGCAGGGCCAGTCACGGCCCACACAAGGACCCATAGGGCTCTGTGTCCTTCGTTAATTCTTCTCCGGGCGGTTTCTGTTCAGGACAGCTTTAGGGGCAAATTCCAGCTTGTCCTTAAGGCTCACCACCTGGGTATGGTCCTTGCCTAGCAGTTCATCCAGCTTGCGGTCCTCCCGGCGCTCAGAGATGCTCTTCTCCTCCTCCACAGGCTGGGGATCCTTTCCCCGGATGAACCATTCCAGGTGGTAACCCACAGCCCCGACCACAAAGGCCACAGGAAATGTGACATAGGGAGCATAGGTACGCACCACGGTCCAAAGCACAGGCCACATGACATCTGCAGAAGAGCACAAGGCAGCATTAGGGAGAAACCAGCATCCCCCTTCCCACTGAATACAGACAACCCACCAGGGCTCTCCTTTCACCAGGCAGCCTGGCACAAATGACTGAGCATCCACCACACAGTCATGCAAGAGGGTACCTTGCTTGGGCAAAAGTTAGGGCCCCAAAACAATCTAGAAAACTCTGAAAGACATGATTGTTAAGGAAAAGGGCAAGAATCTCTACTTTATGTACATACTCTTTGACCATTATGCAACCGTGTTTGACAGTGTTCCCCACAAGGGAACCTCTGAGCTTACCTAACAAAGATTCAAGCCTGTGACTGGTCCCAGGCCCTCCCTCCACACTTTACTGACATTTCAGGAATGGAAAAGAGCCTTCCTCTGCTCTAAAAATTTCTCCAAGAACAGAGCTAGCCACACTTTTCCCACTGTGTATAGTCCCACTGTGACTCTCCTGGCTCTCAGATAATGAGAAGTAGTTCCTTTACCTCACAAAAAGAAAAAGGAGCATATTTAAAGGGCCAAAACCCTAATCTATTACTCAACTGTTCTGGATTTTAGATAATTATTTTTTCCTATTCTGAACTTGATCTTTCTAAAAATGAGACATACCTATGCTTTGCAAAACTGCTGTCCAAACCCTTTTCAAGATACATTCCCTCCTACCAAACCCAAACCCTCATATTTGCATAATAAACTCCTAAATATATCACCAACACATAATACATATTCTGAACATGATAGGTCTTGAATTCTTCTGTTTTAAAAACACACACACATTGTAAAAGCCATGGCAGGAGGGGGGGTGTGGGGGAGGGAGTGGAATGGCCCTGAAGTGCCCTGAAATGAAGACAACACCAAAAAAAATACAGAAACACACAAACTGGTTCACTCTAATGGCCATTTAGTCTAAAGACTATTACCATTAACAGTTATCAAAGATTATTCACGGGCCACCTGGGTGGCTCAGTTGGTTAAACCTGACTCTTGATTTCAGCTCAGGTCATGATCTAAAGGTTGATGGGTGGAGTCCCGAGCCCAGCTCCACGCTCAGAATAGAGTCTGCTTGTTCCTCTCATTCTATTCCTCCCCCTACTTGCTCTCTCTTGCTCCCTAATAAATAAAGTCTCTTAAAAAAAAAAAAATTCCTCACATTATAATAATGATAGCTACCATTTACTGAGCACCTATGTGCCAGTCCTTGGGCTAAGCTCTTTAAATATAGTATGTTCTTTTATGCTCACGTCCACTCTAAGAGGTAGACGGGATTGTCAGAGGGTTAAGTAACTTGCCCCAAAAAGTCTCAAACAAAAGATCACTCACTCCATTTGCACCTCTGTAGGTGTTTCTCCAACTTGGCTATCTCTAAAGCATACAACTGAAATCTCACCAAGAATAGAATGATGCTCTTTCTTTTGTTCCAATTCTCTTGCGAGAAATCCCAGCATTCTGTGGACCCAAGCAATCACCGACCATTATCAGGGAAAAGCCTGTAGCAGCTCCAAGGTTCCCCTCTGGATCCTTTGTCTCAGCACCAGGCCTATGCTGGACAAGTCACCCACTGGTCATCACCTGATCTAACAATACCTCCATGAGGTAGGAATTATTAGCCCAGGTTTGCGTCTAAGGCCACAAAGGCTCAGGGACATTATGTGAACTTGTTCAAGATCACTAGAAGTGACAGAACCACTGCTTCTGAATCCAGGCCTCTCCAAACTTCAACGCTTGTGCTCTTTCTAGTGGCAAGAACACACTGCAGATAGGTGTACTGTTTCTGTCCAAATACTGGACTTGGGGAGGGAGTGCTTCCCGCAAATTTTTTTCCATCAACTTGGCATGTCACTATATGGAAGAGTCTCCCTTTTGGCAAACTCTAAGATTACTCAGAGATATGTGAGATTATAGGACTCAGACAATGTTAAAAGAAACACCCCTGAAGAACCTCAAACCTAATACATTTCATTTTCTTTCCTACCTTTTATGCAAGCTATTTATAAGTTAATATGTACCCTAAACAACAATCCTCCATTCAGATCCCCAATTTGTTGTAAAATAAACCAAACATGAGTCCATAATTTACAGCATCTCCCACATGCAGCAAAGGGCTCTCTGTTGTCCCGCCCACATTCTGATCATTCCCAAATAAGTCAATTCATTCATTTATTCAACAGTTAGAACCACTTTCTCCTTGACAGACGTTATGCTGGAGGCCTACCCCACCTGTCTGCACTTCTCAAAACACTGAAACTCCAAGAGGGCAACGACCTTGTCTCTATGGCCCTCACCGTGACCTCTCCATCCCCCACCTTCCTGCCCTGCCTGCCCTAAAGTGCTCCCAGAAAGTTTGCTAAGTGAATGAATGACAGCTCTAACGACGCACCAGTGTAAAACCTCAGCAGATGCCCAACCCCTCGCCCTCATAGGGCGGCAGGAATACAGCAGGCTACTTTGCTGATGCAAGAAGCTAAATCCTCCCTAACAAGTCATCCACAGGGTATCAAAATGAAGGCGGCAAAAGCACCCCGCAAATACTCGAGCGTCTTCTTTCCAGCCCGGCACAGAGGAAGCCTGAGTGTCCGGTAAAGGTCAAGTGGGTTGCTAGGAAACCTGCCCTTGTACGGGCGCCCCTGAAGCCCAATGAGACCCGAAGCCGAAATCCGAGGGGCAGAGGAGACCTGACAGGGTGGAAGGACTGGCCCTGACCGTCACTCGAGCCCGGCCCAGGAATGGGAGCGCAACTGAGGTCCGAGTCCCAAGTATCTGGCCTTCTCCCTCCTCTGGGTTCCCGGTCCCCTACCCGTATCTCACCACCCTCGTGGCCTCGGCAGCGTCCGTTCTCACCCCCGTGCCTGAGCCCGAGAAGTGCTGGCCGCCGAGGGTCTGCTGAGCGCCCAGACTCGGCCCCCGAGCCCTGGGGAGATGTCAGACCCAGCCAGGGCCGGAGCCGACCCCTTCCCTAACTCAGAGGTCACTGCCAGGAGCCGTCACCTGACAACGGGCGGCCCCGGCGGCCGCTCGGGGAAAGGGAACTGCCCACTGGGACCTCGCGCTCACCTGCGCCGCAGCCCTCACTCCACGGTGTCGT